>CP136876.1:14731109-14778609 GCA_033000465.1 Sciaenops ocellatus | reverse complement strand
ACATCAGGAGCTAACACGCTAACTGAAGCTAAGCTAAGGGTTAGGGGCGTGGCCAACAGTGATGATGTCATCTTTGTAAATGCTGCAGTGTGACACACACACACTCTCAGACACACACACACGCACGCACACACACACACACACACACACTCTCAGACACACACACTCTCAGACACACACACACACACACACACACACACACACACACACCCCTTCATTATGTGCTGTGTATGTTAATGGTGTGTGTGTCCAAGCTTATACATAATTCAGCAGATGGAAGTGGCGTGACAACCTCTGTGTGTATGTGTGTGTGTGTGTGTGTGTGTCTGTGTGTGTGTGTGTGTGTGTGTGTGTGTGTGTGTCTGTGTGTGTCTGTGTGTGTATGTGTGTGTGTGTGTATGTGTGTCTGTGTGTGTGTGTGTGTGTGTCTGTGTGTGTGTGTGTGTGTGTGTGTGTGTGTGTGTGTGTGTTTCCTGCAGTGTCTGCAATGGAAAACAGAAACTCTCTCTCCCCTCCCCCACTATCTGCTGCCTCGCTCGCCCGTTCACTCGCTGCTCCAGTTGAGCCAACGGGCGAGCGAGGACACTTTGTCCCTCTCTAAAACCTGGACGTAGTCTCTGAGACTAAACCGCAGACTGTCTAAAACCTGGACGTAGTCTCTGAGACTAAACCGTAGACTGTCCAAAACCTGGACGTAGTCTCTGAGACTAAACCGCAGACTGTCTAAAACCTGGACGTAGTCTCTGAGACGTCCACACAGACTGTCTAAAACCTGGACGTAGTCTCCGTGACTTCCCCACAGACTGTCTAAAACCTGGACGTAGTCTCCGTGACTTCCCCACAGACTGTCTAAAACCTGGAAGTAGTCTCCGTGACGTCCCCACAGACTGTCTAAAACCTGGAAGTAGTCTCCGTGACGTCCCCACAGACTGTCTAAAACCTGGATGTAGTCTCCGTGACATCATGAGTCTTTGTTTTCTTTCAGTTTTTCACATGGCTCCGCCCTCTTCTCCCGCTCATCTCCCGCGGCAACAGTTCAGCCCCGCCTCCTCCCGCCTCCAGGACAAGCACCAGAAGCTCAGAGAAAGTCGCCGGGTCTCCACCTTCCTCCCGTCCTTACCTCCTCTTCCTCCCTCCTCCTCATCTGACCCCCTTCCCTTCCGTTGCCATGACGACGACCTAGCCAAGCCGAAGGGCAAACGGCCGTGCAAGACGAAGCACACGGGAGGAGAGACGGCGAGGGAGGAGGAGAGAGACGAGGGAGGAAGTGATGACGAGGACACGAGTGGAAAGGTGAGAGGAGCGCTCAGCCAACGCCAAGACTTAAATCAAACGCACCCGACTCACAAGACTGAGACAAGACTGAGACAGAGACAAGACTGATACAAGACTAAGGCTGAGACAAGACTAAGACAGAGACAAGACCGAGACAAGACTGAGTCTAAGACAAGACTGAGACAGAGACAAGACCGAGACAAGACTGAGTCTAAGACAAGACTGAGACAGAGACAAGACCAAGACAAGACAGAGTCTAAGACAAGACTGAGACAGAGACAAGACCGAGACAAGACTGAGTCTAAGACAAGACTGAGACAGAGACAAGACCGAGACAAGACTGAGTCTGAGACAAGACTGAGACAGAGACAAGACCAAGACAAGACAGAGACCAAGACAAGACCGAGATACGACTAAGACCGAGACAAGACCGAGATAAGACTAAGACCAAGACAAGACAAAGACTGAGACGTTGAAATAACGTTGAAATCAGGTTCTCTGACTTCCTGTGGAAAGCTGAGCAGCGTTGTTGTTTTTCTTCGTTTCTTCTCGTTAATCGTTGCAATTATCGTCCTGATTGGAGCTCGCTGGGAAAACTCAGCGGGGACGACGTGTGTGTGTGTGTGTGTGTGTGTGTGTGTGTGTAATTCAATTCACTGCAGATTAAAGTGAAGGAGAGAGCGAGCGAGTGAATGAGGGAAGGAGGGAGGGAGTGATTGAAGGTTATGGAGGAAGAATAATATTCTCCACGTGTGTGTGTGCGTGTGCGTGTGTGTGTGTGTGCAACAGTGGCTTGTGCCGTTTTGACAGCTGCTGCACCGGAGATTTCCTCGGGGCAGCGAGGACGCTCACTCACACAAACACACACACACCGTCTCGCTTGCTCTTGCTCGACCCGCCTCCTCCTTGTTTGTCTGCTGCGCTAGAAAACACACACACACTGAAACACACACACACCTCGGGGCAAAGCTCGCATCCTGTTTGTCGATGCATGGCGGCGAGCGGCTTCGTTTGACAGGCGCCCTGCGCACACACACACACACACACATTAACATGCACACGCTGTCTGGCTGCTAAGCAGCGGAGACTGTTGCCGTGGCGTCAGCTGGCAGCTTGGCGAGGCAGCGCTTCATGTTCTGAACACGGCGCTCAGATCGTCGTTCAGAAAAATGAGACGCTGAAATATTTAAATGATAAAATATAAATATTCTAAATCTAAATATTATATATATTTAAACTATGAGTTAAATGTTTAATGTGTTCTGAATAAAATAAACTTCGTCTGCAGCACGAACATTATCAACATGTTTCATCTTCTCTCATCGAGGATCTATGACAGAGCTCTGTGGAACTCCACGCTGATCTAAAACAGCAGCCGGACCGAACAGAACCTCTGGAACCAGAACAGAACCTCAGAACCAGCAGTGTCCAGTCTAACAGTGAATATAGCAGAGGTGGTTTTCTTGCCGGGTTTGGCTCCATGACTGCTGCTACATATCAATGTTTCCGTCATAAAGTCTGTAAATCACCTCGGTACTGTAACGTTATTCCCTGTTGGTCTCAGAGGCTGTGCTCCAACCCGGTCCGGCCCGGCTGCTGAGCCCGGTTCTGTTAGCACATGGTGATGTGAGAACACAGTTTGACTTGATGAATCCTCTCCTCCTCTTCCTGAGCTTCCTGTCATCAGCCTCAGGCTTCAAACACAAAAACAGAGTCGTGGGAGCAGAGGTGGTGACAGCGCTATTTTCAACTGAGCCTGGAAAACTAGGGCTGTGTGTGTGTGTGTGTGTGTGTGGCAGACGTTTGTGTGTTTCCGACAGTGATGGATGTAGAAAGAGAGCGAGCGCCTGTTTTGTGTGTGCGTGTGTGTTTAATTGCTTTGTGGGTAATAAAACGAGTCCTCACACACACGCACTAATCACTTTAAATGTCTCTCTCACACACACACGCAGGTCTCTCCGTCCGACCCGTCTCACTCGCCGACCTGTCGACCTCCCCCTCCTGAAGTTCGACGACTCATCGTGAACAAAAACGCCGGAGAGACGCTACTGCAGCGCGCCGCCCGCCTCGGATATGAGGTAACGAAAAACAAACACACACAGGTGGAGTGGGCAGAATATCTATTCTCTCTTATTTTGAAAATTAACTTCAGGAAGTCTCATTTTACCTCAAAGACAAACGTCATTTTACCTCAAAGACAAACCTCATTTTACCCTGAAGACAAACCTCATTTTACCCTGAAGACAAACCTCATTTTACCCTGAAGACAAACCTCATTTTACCTCAAAGACAAACCTCATTTTACCCTGAAGACAAACCTCATTTTACCTCAAAGACAAATCTTATTTTACCTCAAAGACAAACCTCATATTACCCTAAAGAGAAACCTCATTTTACCTCAAAGACAAACCTCATTTTACCCTGAAGACAAACCTCATTTTACCTCAGAGACAAACCTAATTTTACCCCAAAGACAAACCTCATTTTACCCCGAAGACAGACCTCATTTTACCTCAAAGACAAACCTCATTTTACCTCAAAGACAAACCTCATTTTACCCCAAAGACAAACCTAATTTTACCTCAAAGACAAACCTCATTTTACCCTGAAGACAAATCTCGTTTTACCTCAAAGACAAATCTCATTTTACCTCAAAGACAAACCTCATTTTACCCTGAAGACAAACCTCATTTTACCTCAAAGACAAACCTCATTTTACCCTGAAGACAAACCTCATTTTACCTCAAAGACAAATCTCATTTTACCCTGAAGACAAACCTCATTTTACCTCAAAGACAAACCTCATTTTACCTGAAGACAAACCTCATTTTACCTCAAAGACAAACCTCATTTTACCCTGAAGACAAATCTCATTTTACCTCAAAGACAAACCTCATTTTACCTCAAAGACAAACCTCATTTTACCTCAAAGACAAACCTCATTTTACCTCAGAGACAAACCTCATTTTACCTCAAAGACAAACCTCATTTTACTTCAAAGACAAATCTCATTTTACCTCAAAGACAAACCTCATATTACCCTAAAGAGAAACCTCAGTATACCTCAAAGACAAACCTCATTTTACCTCAGAGACAAACCTAATTTTACCCCAAAGACAAACCTCATTTTACCCTGAAGACAGACCTCATTTTACCTCAAAGACAAACCTCATTTTACCCCAAAGACAAACCTCATTTTACCTCAAAGACAAACCTCATTTTACCTCAGAGACAAACCTCATTTTACCCTGAAGACAGACCTCATTTTACCTCAAAGACAAACCTCATTTTACCTCAAAGACAAACCTCATTTTACCTCAAAGACAAACCTCATTTTACCCCAAAGACAAACCTCATTTTACCTCAAAGACAAACCTCATTTTACCTCAAAGACAAATCTCATTTTACTTCAAAGACAAACCTCATTTTACCTCAGAGACAAACCTCATTTTACCTCAAAGACAAACCTCATTTTACTTCAAAGACAAACCTCATTTTACCTCAGAGACAAACCTAATTTTACCCCAAAGACAAACCTCATTTTACCCCGAAGACAGACCTCATTTTACCTCAGAGACAAACCTAATTTTACCCCAAAGACAAACCTCATTTTACCCCGAAGACACACCTCATTTTACCTCAAAGACAAACCTCATTTTACCTCAAAGACAAACCTCATTTTACCTCAAAGACAAACCTCATTTTACCTCAAAGACAAATCTCATTTTACCTCAAAGACAAACCTCATATTACCCTAAAGAGAAACCTCAGTATACCTCAAAGACAAACCTAATTTTACCTCAAAGACAAACCTCATTTTACCTCAAAGACAAACCTCATTTTACCCCAAAGACAAACCTCATTTTACCCCAAAGACAAACCTCATTTTACCTCAAAGACAAACCTCATTTTACCCCGAAGACAGACCTCATTTTACCTCAAAGACAAACCTCATTTTACCTCAAAGACAAACCTCATTTTACCCCAAAGACAAACCTCATTTTACCCTGAAGACAAACCTCATTTTACCCTGAAGACAAATCTCATTTTAGCTCAAAGACAAACCTCATTTTACCTCAAAGACAAATCTCATTTTACCTCAAAGACAAACCTCATAGTACCCTAAAGAGAAACCTCAGTATACCTCAAAGACAAACCTAATTTTACCTCAAAGACAAACCTCATTTTACCTCAAAGACAAACCTAATTTTACCTCAAAGACAAACCTCATTTTACCCTGAAGACAAACCTTATTTTACCTCAGAGACAAACCTAATTTTACCCCAAAGACAAACCTCATTTTACCCCGAAGACAGATCTCATTTTACCTCAAAGACAAACCTCATTTTACCCCAAAGACAAACCTCATTTTACCTCAAAGACAAACCTCATTTTACCTCAAAGACAAACCTCATTTTACCTCAGAGACAAACCTCATTTTACCCTGAAGACAAACCTCATTTTACCTCAAAGACAAACCTCATTTTACCCTGAAGACAGACCTCATTTTACCTCAAAGACAAACCTCATTTTACCCTGAAGACAAACCTCATTTTACCTCAAAGACAAACCTCATTTTACCTCAAAGACACACCTCAACCTCACCTTGTAGCGCCACCATGAGGACACATGTTTACAGTGGGTATCATCTGGTGGATTCTGGTGGAGTCTGCACAGACGTCCTTTATTGAAATTCAGCCGATGTTTCGGAGGCAGTGTGTGTGTGTAGGCACTCGCGCACACACACACACAGTGTGAATATTTCATGTATCATGTGACAGCTCGTCAGGCCTCACAAGTGTCACCCTGCCTCGCTCGCCCGCGCGCTCTCTCTCTCGTTGAGGTGTAGCGGTGAAGCTAACGAGCTCAGTTTGCAAATGAAGCCGTCATCCATCACGACACACACACACACACACACAGTTTTTTTTCAAGCTGCAATCATTTCGAGAGCAGACGAAGAGAGGAGGTCTTTGTCTCTTCGGCTTCTTTTAAGGTGGAATGTTTTTTTCAGCATCGACGTGTTGTTTCTTTGTTTTCCTCCAGTGTGTGTCCAACACTGACACAAAGTGTTTTCAGTGTTGTCAGGTGTTCTTCATGGTATTTTAGAGTTTGTCATTTCCTGATAAAACATTATTGGTTATTGATGATGTCATCCTGCACTCGGGGGCGTGTATTAATTTTACATCCAATGAAACGCTTTCTCTCTTCTGACGCCGCCGTAGCAGAGTGCTTCCTGTCTAACTGTTGTTAGCTCGGTCAGCTTTGTAGCTGCAATGTACAGCTGAGGGAGTGTGACGCACACTCGCTATTGGCTACTGTAAACGGCAATCAATATCCACGATCTGACATAAAAATGAGGAATTAAAGAAGAACTGTACTTCCTGTTTCATGGGGATATTTTGGTGTCTTTGGTCTCACATGTTGTCTGCATGTCTCCTGCTGTCCAGGAGGTGGTGTTGTACTGTCTGGAGCGGCGGCTCTGTGACGTAAATCATCGAGACAACGCCGGGTACTGTGCCCTGCATGAGGCCTGCGCCCGCGGCTGGTTGGGGATTGTACGCCACCTGGTGGAGCACGGAGCTGACGTGAACTGCAGCGCTCAGGATGGAACCAGGTATGAGGTTAATCAGCTGTTCAGGAATGACGTGTGTGTAAATCAACTGGGCTGATTGATTCTGTTTCCTGTTTCAGACCGCTGCATGACGCCGTGGAGAACGACCACCTGGAGGTGGTGCGCTTCCTGCTGGCCTGCGGCGCTGACCCCACCCTTACCTCCTACTCTGGACGAGGACCAATCAACATGACCCACAGCGCTGCCATGGAAACCTTCCTGGAGGGTAGGATGGGAAAAAGGGGGTTGTTCATGTGTGTGTGTGTGTGTGTGTGTGTAGCCTCTTCATTATCAAAACCGAACAAAGTCTGAAGATAACGGGAACAAAGTCGGAAGATAACAAAGTCTGAAGATAAAGTCTGAACAAAGTCGGAAGGTATCGGGAACAAAGTCTGAAGAGAACGGGAACAAAGTCTGAAGAGAACGGGAACAAAGTCTGAAGAGAACGGGAACAAAGTCGGAAGATAAAGTCTGAAGATAAAGTCTGAACAAAGTCGGAAGGTATCGGGAACAAAGTCTGAAGAGAACGGGAACAAAGTCTGAAGAGAACGGGAACAAAGTCTGAAGAGAACGGGAACAAAGTCTGAAGGTAACGGGAACAGTCATAGTAATCTGAGAATAAAGTTGCGATCTGAATACCCTCCGTACTTGGAGGATGATAGCAGTCTGTCTTTTCTGTCTTTCATGAGTGTTGTCGACCTGAAGTTACACCAATAAGCAGCTGATCTTATGATCAGAGAAAATTAAACCAGTTTCATGATGCATGAGTCAAAAACCAGATGTGTTCTGGAGCAGCAGCTGGAGTCCAGCAGGAACCTGGTCTTCTATGGACAGCCGAGACCAGAACTCAGACGGGACCTCAGAGAGCGATTAAAGCTCGTCATAATGAAGGAATATAAAGAAAGAAAGAACAAAGAGGGAAACGGATTAAGTGTGAACGAGAGGAACGGAGTAAACAAGGAGGAAATAGACGAGAGGAAAGTGTGTGTTCGCCAGCCCGTCTGATTACCATTCGCTGCCTGTATTTGTTCTCTCTCTCCAGAGGGGTTTAATGAGGCTTGGCTGTTGAATCCCAGAACAGCTTACCGCCACACACACACACACACACACACTCGTGCCAGCATCCGTCTACTCAGCGCCAAGCGCCGCGGCGACAAGCCGGCACCGTCTGAGCACAAACACTCATCTTCTTCTTCTTCCTGTCTTTTATTGTGTGTGTGTGTGTGTGTGTCTGTTGTTTTCAGCTTGCTGCCTTCATCCTCTCTGATTGGTCGGCTCTTTGATCGACCACAAAAGCCACTAACTCCCCGTCTCTTTGCAGACTATCTGTCTGACCTCCAGGGAAGGTCGGAGGGCGATCCAGGAATCTGCTGGGAGTTTTACGGCAGCTCAGTGTGTGGTAAGTTTCCACACAAGCACACTCAATCATGCAAAGTCTCATCAGGGGACGTGGACAGCATCATCAGGGGACATAGATGGGATCAGTGGGGGAGATAGCTAAAACCAGTTAGCACTGAAGAAACTACCGCTAAACCAGTCAGGACTAAAGGAACTACCACTAAACCAGTCAGGACTAAAGGAACTACCGCTAAACCAGTCAGGGCTAAAGGAACTACCGCTAAACCAGTCAGGACTAAAGGAACTACCGCTAAACCAGTCAGGACTAAAGGAATTACCGCTAAACCAGTCAGGATTGAAAGAACTACCACTAAATTAGTCAGGATTAAAGGAACTACCGCTAAACCAGTCAGGGCTAAAGGAACTACCGCTAAACCAGTCAGGATTGAAAGAACTACCACTAAATTAGTCAGGATTAAAGGAACTACCGCTAAACCAGTCAGGATTGAAAGAACTACCACTAAATTAGTCAGGATTAAAGGAACTACCACTAAACCAGTCAGGATTAAAGGAACTACCGCTAAACCAGTCAGGGCTAAAGGAACTACCGCTAAACCAGTCAGGATTAAAGGAACTACCGCTAAACCAGTCAGGATTAAAGGAACTACCACTAAACCAGTCAGGGCTAAAGGAACTACCGCTAAACCAGTCAGGATTAAAGGAACTACCGCTAAACCAGTCAGGACTAAAGGAACTACCGCTAAACCAGTCAGGACTGAAGGAACTACCGCTAAACCAGTCAGGACTGAAGCCTTTTCACTGTCGTTCTGATCTTTTGTGTGTTTACAGAGCCGTCCAGCCAGGGAGGAGTGTATAACATTCTTGCTGACCCTCCGGGGCCAGAGGAGGAGGAGGAGGACGAAGACGAGGACGAGGATGAGGAGCAACGAGCCAGGAGAGAGGTGTTTGAGTTTGAGCTTTCTGACCGGCCACTGCTCCCCTGCTACAACATCCAGGTGTCAGTGTCCCAGGGGTGAGTTCAAAATATTCAACATCCAGGTGTTTTCTCAGAAGATTTCAATCGTAGACCAGGACTGAAGAAACAAGTACCCGGTGTAGACCTGAAAGGCCTTACCAACAACACTGAGGCTCAAAAAGAAGGAACTAATGGTAGGACAAAAAGACCTGGAGGTAAAGATAAAGGAACTAGGAAGGACAAAAGGAACTGGGCATAAACATCAGGGGTCCTAAGGAAGTAGACTGTCTAAAACCTGGACGTAGTCTCCGTGATGTCCCCGCAGACTGTCTAAAACCTGGATGTAGTCTCCGTGACGTCCCCATAGACTGTCTAAAACCTGGACGTAGTCTCCGTGACGTCCCCGCAGACTGTCTAAAACCTGGACGTAGTCTCCGTGACGTCCCCGCAGACTGTCTAAAACCTGGACGTAGTCTCCGAGACGTCCCCGCAGACTGTCTAAAACCTGGACGTAGTCTCCGTGACGTCCCCGCAGACTGTCTAAAACCTGGACGTAGTCTCCGTGACGTCCCCGCAGACTGTCTAAAACCTGGACGTAGTCTCCGTGACGTCCCCTTTGTCTCTCGTCTCTCTCTTTCTGGCACTCGTCCAATTACAGAGGAGGAAATGTTGGGAAAGAAAGAAGGGGATGGAGGAGGAGGGAGGGAGCGAATGAAGTGTGGTGAGGGAGAAAAGAGCTCCTCGGAGGAGGAGACGGAGAGAAAAAGAGAGAGAGATGAAGGCAGGACAGACGGAGAGGTCGTTAACGAGGATTGCATCGCCGTGGCGACGCGGCTAATTGGCTTCCACTTCGTCTTCCTCCCCTGTCGCTTCTCTCCTCCTCTTCTCTCGTGTCTGATGTCGTATTAATGACTCCTCCTGGGTACAAGGCCACACACACACACACACACACACACACAGACAGACACACACACACACACACAGACACACACACACACAGACACACACACACACAGACACACAGACAGACACACACACACAGACACACACACAGACACACACACACAGACACACACAGACACACAGACAGACACACACACACACAGACAGACACACACAGACACACACACACACACACACAGACACACACACACAGACAGACACACACACAGACACACACACACACACACACAGACACACACACACAGACAGACACACACACAGACACACACACACACAGGGTTTCATTGGGTTGTTTAACATTCCAGCAGCAACTGGCTTTAAAGCAACATGTGGCCTTGTCCTGTGTGTGTGTGTGTGTGTGTGTGTGTGTCAAGGGCAAAGGAAGCTTAACACAACACGCACACACTTTATTTTTAAAATCGACCGTATTCTGTCATCTGCTCTGTTCAATCATCATCTTCCGTCTCTGTGAAGTGAAACACAAACTGCAGTTCCTCAAACGTCCACTTGAGGCTGGCTCCAGAAGTGAGTCAGTCTCCATAAGTCCCCATGTTAAAATGTCCAACTTCACAGCAGAAATAAACATGTTTACAGCCTGGTACGTCACAGAGACTCTGTCCATCCTCCACTCTGGAGGTGGTGCAGTGGTTAGCACCGTCACCTCACAGTAAGAAGGTTTCTGGTTCAAACCCTCCAGGCTGTGACCTTCCTGTGTCCCCTAGTCTGACCCTTGAATACTCTTGAATATCCTTGAATGAGAACCAAACCCTTTAACAGAATAAACACCGGCTCGCTCAGACATAACAATGAAGTCTGCTGTAAATGTGTGCACGTTGTTCTGTATGAACTCACTCCTGTGTTTCCTCCTCCAGCCCCAGGAACTGGCTCCTCCTGTCCGACGTCCTGGGTCGACTCCGGATGACGTCTCGGTCCTTCTGCCGCCTCTTCCCGCAGCTCAACGTGCAGTCGATCCCCGAGGACGAGTTCTATCGGCAGGCATCCCTGTCGCAGCTCCTGACAGGTCCTGATGAGCAACAGCTGGCCTCCTTCAGACCAGACGTCAAGGACCCCTTGGAGCTGGTTGAGGCCACCCCCGAGCTGGCCGGTATGCTTGGCTCCTCGCTGGAGTTTGTGGACACTCGTTGGGACTCGCTGGAAGCTTCGCCACCTCCAACACCGCCACCGAGACTGTCACTAAGACCACTACAGCGCATTCCACCATTGTTAGCACCACAGCGACAAGCTGGTGCAGAGTCCGGACGCTTCCACGGTCTTAAACATCTGGGATATTCTACTCTGGCAGCCAAACTGGAAACCAAAATGGACACAAGCATGTGGGAGCCACAGCATGTAGGAAGTAAAAACACTGCGGTACCACATGTGACGCTAAACGCTAACTCATGGGAACCGCAAAGACAACAAGGTAAGAATACTTGGATCTCTAATTCTGCAACTCCGGATTCTAAGATCGACTCCAGTGTGTGGGAACAACAACGTAAGAACACTGCGATCGCTAATTCTGCTACTTCAGACTCTGAAGTGAACTCCACGTGGGAACAACAAGGAAATAAACCCACTCCAGACGCCTCCGTCAGGTCCAATGTAGCAGGTGGTGCTAGCATGTGGGAACCACAGCGACTGCGAAGTCGAAGCGCTTCGAATTCTGACAGCAGAGTGGACGCCACCGCGTCAGAACCACATCGAGTCCAAAGTAAGAACCCTGCTGATCCAGCAAACTCGAATGGTGCACCAGATGCTAACACGTGGAAACGACAAACTCAAGTGAGTCAGACAGGCGGGGTTCAGGACTCCACAAACCCAGGTCCTTCAGTTGACGGTCGTGTTTGGGAACGACTGCAAAATAAGAATGCAGGGAACCCGAGCCCCGCCAAGCCAAGCGCTACGCTGGATGCTAACACATTGGAACGGCACGGAGTAAAGAGAGAGGCTAATTGTGAGAACCAGGACCGAGCAGGTAAGACCGTGAAGATGGACGCTGACTGGCAGAGGAACCTGGGCAACGTCAGAGTCCACATCAGGGATCTTGGGATGAAAGTTGGGGGAGGTGCCATCCACAGAGACATCAAGAAAGAGCCGGTGAAGGGCGCCCGGGTCAAAACGAGGTCATGACGACCACGAGAGGAGCCAGACAACACAGCTGGCGTGTGAATGTTGTAAATAAACGTGTTTGTACGCTGACAGACAGAACGTCATCACGTGTGCATCATGTATCCTGTAAATACGTCTTTTTTATTTATGAGGACGTCGGCGGTGTTGAGTCTGTTCTTTGTAAACACCGTCACTTCCTGTCACGTGCTTTGTGTGTCATTTTGTACTCGGCTTCCTGTCACCAAAATATTTATTGTCCAATAAATCTGAAGAGCTGTCACCGTCATGGGTCTGTCCCCTGTCCTCAAACCTTACCTGTGACGTGGGCGGAGCTGCACAGGTGGCATCAAGCTCACCTGTGGCCAGAAGCAGAAGCAGGTGAAGGAGATCTGTCCTGATGATGAAATGAGTTTATGCTTTCTGTTTGGGTGGCTTTTATTTTGAAAAATCACACTTTGGTGTTTTATTTTGGCACTTTGAGGCAAGTCTGAATCATTATTAAACATCTTTAATAAAAGTTTCAGGCCCGTCCTCCATGCTGGCTACTAAAACAACCTCAGAACCTAGAACAGAACCTCTGAACCAGCAGTGTCCAGTCTAACAGTGAATACAGCAACAGAACCTCTGAACCAGCAGTGTCCAGTCTAACAGTGAATACAGCAACAGAACCTCTGAACCAGCAGTGTTCAGTCTGACAGTGAATACAGCAACAGAACCTCTGAACCAGCAGTGTCCAGTCTAACAGTGAATACAGCAACAGAACATCCGAACCAGCAGTGTCCAGTCTAACAGTGAATACAGTAACAGAACCTCTGAACCAGCAGTGTCCAGTCTAACAGTGAATACAGTAACAGAACCTCTGAACCAGCAGTGTCCAGTCTAACAGTGAATACAGTAACAGAACCTCTGAACCAGCAGTGTCCAGTCTAACAGTGAATACAGTAACAGAACCTCTGAACCAGCAGTGTCCAGTCTAACAGTGAATACAGTAACAGAACCTCTGAACCAGCAGTGTCCAGTCTAACAGTGAATACAGTAACAGAACCTCTGAACCAGCAGTGTCCAGTCTAACAGTGAATACAGCAACAGAACCTCTGAACCAGCAGTGTCCAGTCTAACAGTGAACACAGCAGCCTACCGAGGTGGTTTTCTTGCCGGGTTCGGCTCCTCAAGTCTAAATCACCTCAGTAGTGTGACGTTATTCCCCTTTGTGTCAGTGTTGGTTCAGAAACTGGAGGATAGGTGACAGATGTCGGCGGCGGCGGTCCAGACGCCTGCAGAGCATGCTGGGATACATGTGTGACTCAGTGTCTTCTCTAAAATCTGGGACAAACTCTGTAATATGAAACAGAATCCATTCACCCCCCCCCCCCCTCTCTCTCTCCCCCCCTCTCTCTCCCTCTCTCTCTCTCTCTCTCTGTCGGCCTCGCACGTCCTCGCTCGGCCCTCTCTTCCCTTTCGATCGCCCACACCCTTTCATCATCCTGATGTGTGTGTGTTCACGATGAGTCATTCACACACACGCTCGGCAAGATAAAAGGATGTAGGCGAGAGAAAAGAGACGACGCTACAAACACAGAATACTAATGTTCTTCTGAGATTTTCAAAATAAAACACCATACTCACTTTTTAATGATTCCTAATGAAGCACACTCCAACTCAGTCTGTTAGCTGCTGTTAGCTCAATCTGTTAGCCGGGCTGTGAGCTCAGAGCACCGGGAAGAAGAAGAAGAAGAAGTAGATGTTTACAGGCCCAGCAGTCAGCAGCCTCTATGGACATAATGGCAGAGGAGAAGAGAGTGAAGAGGACGCTGACGGAGGAAGCTAAGAAGAGAAAAGGAGACAGCTGACAGCAACAACAATGACTGATTTATGAGACGATACTTTATTAAAATTAAACTGATCATTTTTTCATATCTGTGATTTTCTTTCTGTACACACACACACACACACATCATTATTGTAGAACTCCATGGCAACGAGCGGAGCCTAATTAGAGAAAAAAATCTTCTCTGGAGAAATAAAGAACGAGCGAACGAGGTAGAGATGAATACAGGAGAAGGTGAGCGAGAACAACAGAAAGGTGAGGAGAGCGAGCGCTAATGAAATATGAATGAGTCCACAGGAAGTGTGTGTGTGTGTGTGTGTGTGTGAAGGTTAAGTCATGATAAACAGTCTGAATCACAGTCGATGATAGTGTGTGTGTTTTAACTGCCTCTAAAGAGACTGACATCAAACAGACGAAAACCTGGACGTAGTCTCCGTGACGTCCCCGCAGACTGTCTAAAACCTGGACGTAGTCTCCGTGACGTCCCCGCAGACTGTCTAAAACCTGGACGTAGTCTCCGTGACGTCCCCTCAGACTGTCTAAAACCTGGACGTAGTCTCCGTGACGTCCCCGCAGACTGTCTAAAACCTGGACGTAGTCTCTGAGACACAGACTCTGGGGAAAATGACAGACTGTCCCTTTAAGTAGCGATAAACAGCGCATCCAGCAGTGTTGAGTTTCATCACACACACAGCCGCTCGCCTCTCTGTCTTTTTGTCTCGCTGTGTGTGTGTGTGTTTTCCATTAGTGTGTGTGTACACTAAGTGTGTAACTGTGATTGTGTGTGTGTGTGGCTGCCTAACACCAGTGTTCAAGACGACGAATTGAATTTCTAATGCACCACAGGGAGTGTGTGTGTGTGTGTGTGTGTGTGTGTGTGTGTGTGGGTCGTCTGGCGAGCGAGGCTGTTTAGCGAGCGAGACGAGCAGCGCTGCCGATGAATATTTAAACAGCAGCCATCATTTATTGATGTTGGTGGAAGATGAATGGCCGTCTGTGTACACAGAGAGAGAGAGAGGTGGAAACGTACGGAGAGGCAACGAGAAACAAGACGAGCGGTCCTCACACATCTGTTTTCAAGACGCAACGTTATACCACGTCATCACGAAGTGATGGTGTGACAGACAATCTGACAAACCGACAAAGCAACACTCTGACAAAGCAACAATCTGACAAACCGACAAAGCAACAATCTGACAAACCGACAATCCGACAATCCGACAAACCGACAAAGCAACAATCCAACAATCCGATAAACCGACAATCCGACAATCCAACAAACCGACAATCCGACAAAGCGACAATCCAACAATCCGATAAACCGACAATCCGACAATCCAACAAACCGACAATCCGACAAACCGACAAAGCAACAATCCAACAATGCGACAATCCAACAAAGCAACAATCCAACAAACCGACAAAGCAACAATCTGACAAACTGACAAAGCAACAATCTGACAAACCGACAATCTGACAAACCGACAATCCGACAAACCGACAATCCAACAAACCAACAAACCGACAAAGCAACAATCCGACAAACCGATAATCCGACAGAGCGACAATCTGACAAACCGACAAACTGACAATCCGACAATCCGACAATCCAACAAACCGACAATCCGACAATCCAACAAACCGACAATCCGACAATCCAACAAACCGACAAAGCAACAATCTGACAAACCGACAATCTGACAAACCAACAAAGCAACAATCTGACAAACCGACAATCCGACAAACCGACAATCCAACAAACCGACACAGCAACAATCCAACAATCCAACAAACCGACAATCCGACAAACCAACAAACCGACAATCTGACAATCCAACAAACCAACAAACCAACAAAGCAACAATCCGACAAACCGATAATCCGACAGAGCGACAATCCGACAAACCGACAAACTGACAATCCGACAAACCGACAATCCGACAATCCAACAAACTGACAATCCGACAATCCGACAAACCGACAATCCGACAATCCGACAAACTGACAAAGCGACAATCCGACAATCCGACAAACCGACAATCCAACAAACGGACAATCCGACAAACGAACAATCCGACAATCCAACAAACAGACAATCCGACAAACGAACAATCCGACAAACCGACAAAGCAACAATCCGACAAAGCAACAATCCAACAAACCGACAAACCGACAAAGCAACAATCCAACAATCCGACAATCTGACAAACCGACAAAGCGACAATCCGACAATCCGACAAACCGACAATCCGACAATCTGACAAACCGACAATCCGACAAACCAACAAAGCGACAATCCGACAAAGCAACAATCCAACAATCCGACAATCCGACAAACCAACAAACCGACAATCCGACAAACCAACAAAGCGACAATCCGACAAAGCAACAATCCAACAATCCGACAATCCGACAAACCAACAAACCAACAAACCAACAATCCGACAAACCGACAATCCGACAATCCAACAAACCGACAATCCGACAATCCAACAAACCGACAATCCAACAATCCAACAAACCAACAAAGCGACAATCCGACAAAGCAACAATCCAACAATCCGACAATCCGACAAACCAACAAACCAACAATCCGACAAACCGACAATCCGACAAACCAACAATCCAACAAACCGACAATCCAACAAACCAACAATCCAACAAACCGACAATCCGACAATCCAACAAACCGACAATCCGACAAAGCAACAATCCAACAATCCGACAAAGCAACAATCCAACAAACCGACAATCCGACAATCCAACAAACCGACAATCCGACAAAGCAACAATCCAACAATCCGACAAACCAACAATCCAACAAACCGACAATCCAACAATCCGACAAACCAACAATCCAACAAACCGACAATCCGACAATCCAACAAACCGACAATCCGACAAAGCAACAATCCAACAATCCGACAAACTGACAAAGCGACTAACCGACAATCCGACAAAGCGACAATCCCATTTCCAAAACCAGGACTCATGTTCACAAAACAGTTACGTGTTATCTTTCTGGCTTGTCTCGTGGTGTCTGAATCGTCCTTGAATTTCTTTGAATTGGAAAATTTTTGTAACTTGACCAACAATCACATCAACATAGGGACCTACGGACATACGTGTGTTAGTCTGAACACAGTGGAACAGCAGGCGTGTTTGTGAGGCGTCACGCTTCAAATGTGTGCGACATTTCGACGCCTGTTTCCGTCCTCGCCTGTCGTCTGTCGTTTTTTATCGGCTCCTATCAAACCAAGTTTCTCTCTGAGTAATTGTTGCCTCCCTCGGCTCTCACCTTTCAGAGAAAGGTCGTTCAGTGTTTACACGTCAGACAGGAAGAGCAGAGGTCAAAGGTCAGCGGGGTCGACCCTCGAGGAGGCGTCGACAGCGCGAGACGAACAAACACAAAGGGTGTGTGGGCGAGCGAGGATGTCTGTGCATGACAGAGAGAGAGAGCGCGAGGGGTGTTCAGACGGGTGCACACGAGGACGAGCGAGCATGTGTTTATACAGGAGAGAGAGAGGATAATAGAGGAGCGAGTCAGGACGGTTTCAAGGCTCCCCTTTCCTATTCGCTCGCTCGCCCGCTACACTCGCCGTCTCTCTCTCTGGCTCACGCACACACACAGCCAGACAAGGTCACACACACACACACACACACACACACACACGTCTTCATGCTTCATCGCTCGCTCTCTTTTCTCTCTCTCTCTCTCTCTCTCGCTGTAATGCAGACAGTTGCTCGCTCGCCCGTCTGACCTGCTCTCTTTCTTTTCTAAACGAGGAAATCAATTAAGACTTCCTGTCGTCACGTCGTTACTTCAACCTGACGTCTGTCTTCGTCCCGTCTGTCACCGACAAACGCAAACGGTCACGTGGCAGCTTTACAAGTATTTTACAGTTTGTCGCTAAAGTAGCTAACTGCTAATCAGCTATCCCCGTTAGCATGCTAACAGAACCGGGCTCAGCAGCCGGACCGGACCGGGTCCAAAACCATAAAATAACATTACAGCTGATATAACAAAGCTAACACAGCTAACACTGAGGATCCAGCTGGTCTGGAGCTAGTGCTAATGTAGCTAACTGCTAACATAAGTTAATGTTATGGACCTCGCTAGTTTTGGGAAAAGGCTAACGTAGCTAACTGATAATATAAGCTAATGTTGTAGATTTAGCTAGTTAATGTAGCTAACTGCTAACATTAGCTTTCTTAGTTAGCTTGGATGTAAAGCTAACATTAGCTAATGCTATGAACTTAATTAGTTTTTCCCTTCATGTTAGCTAAGTAGTGAAGCGCTAGGTTAGTTTGGTCCGCCCTCATAGCGCCAGCTGCTATGCTAACGCACACTCGCTATTGGCTGCTGTAAACGCCAATCAACATCCACGACAAGCCCCTCCCTCTCTGACGTGTCCTCAGAGAGTCCGGGACGAGCGGGAAAAAAACATCCGTGTGCGCGCACGCACGCACACACACACACACACGCACACACACACACGATGCTCTAATTGCCTCTTTGTGTGTGTGTGTGTGTGTGTGTGTGTGTGTGTGTCATTATTCAGTTCGGGGGACAGACGCCGCGCTCACCTCGTTCCAGAGATCTGTCACTCCTCCTCGTCTCCTCGTCTCCTCCTCTCCTCGTCTCCTCGTCTCCTCCTCTCCTCGTCTCCTCCTTCCTCCCCCCTTCAATCTGTCACTCCCTCCTCCCCCTCGTTCTCAAATTACATCCTCGTTGCCGCCTCGTTTCTCATTACGTCACCGAGGACGGCGAGGGCGCTAAACGATTTCCCACCATGCATCACTCCCCTCGTGCACACACACACACACACTCACGCACTGACCTGTTGATGTTCACCAATCACAGACCAGAGTGTTTTCATCTCAGCGTTTCATTGGCCGATCGTCCTGAAGGTGGCGCTGCAGACAACCGATGCTAACATGCTAACTTTAGACAACACCACAGAGCCACAGGCTTTGAACGCACCGCGGAGACACCGTGACTTTGAACGCACCACGACTTTGAACGCACCGCGGAGACACCGTGACTTTGAACGCACCGCAGAGACACCGTGACTTTGAACGCACCACGACTTTGAACGCACCGCGGAGACACCGTGACTTTGAACGCACCACGACTTTGAACGCACCGCGGAGACACCGTGACTTTGAACGCACCACGACTTTGAACGCACCGCGGAGACACCGTGACTTTGAACACACCACGACTTTGAACGCACCGCGGAGACACCGTGACTTGAACGCACCGCGGAGACACCGTGACTTGAACGCACCGTGAGACACCGTGACTTTGAACGCACCGTGAGACACCGTGACTTGAACGCACCGTGAGACACCGTGACTTTGAACGCACCGTGAGACACCGTGACTTGAACGCACCGTGAGACACCGTGACTTTGAACGCACCGTGAGACACCGTGACTTGAACGCACCGTGAGACACCGTGACTTTGAACGCACCGCGGAGACACTGTGACTTTAACGCACCGTGAGACACCGTGACTTGAACGCACCGTGAGACACCGTGACTTGAACGCACCGTGAGACACTGTGACTTTGAACGCACCGTGAGACACCGTGACTTGAACGCACCGTGAGACACCGTGACTTTGAACGCACCGTGAGACACCGTGACTTGAACGCACCGCGGAGACACAGACGGGACAGACAGAGAAGAGGTGGAGGTCATAAATCACCTCCTGTCTGACAAATTGATGCAAATCTGCCCAACACACCGACTGACAGGCACATGTGTGTGTTACAGTGTGTGTGTGTGTGTGTTAGTGTGTGTGTTACAGTGTGTGTGTGTGTTAGCGCTGTGACAGGTGAATAATCAGAGCTCGTAGCGCTGATTGTCACTGAAACGAGGCCTGACAGCACCGACGACAGATCACACACACACTGTAACACACACACACACACACACACACTGTAACACACACACACACACACACTGTAACACACACACACACTGTAACACACACACACACTGTAACACACACACTAACACACACACACACACACTGTAACACACACACACACTAACACACACACACACACACTGTAACACACACACACACTAACACACACACACACACACTGTAACACACACACACACTGTAACACACACACACACACACTGTAACACACACACACACTGTAACACACACACACACAGGTTTGTGTGGAGACACTGAACTGAACACACACACTGACCTTTGACCTTTAATTCACACACACGTGACTCATTCCTTTACACACTCACTAAGAAAAGCTGTTTAACTGCTCTGTGTGTGTGTGTGTGTGTGTGTGTGTGTGTGTGTGTTAATTATTCTGGGTCTAACCTTGTCAACCACTAATTGGCACTCTGACACACACACACACACACACACACACACACACACACACTCTGATATCAGCTGTCACCACAGTGCCCCCTGCTGGACGTTTGTGGTAGCTGAACTGTTGCTGCCCTTCACAATAAAAGCACGTCAGTGAAAGTGTAAAGAATCCATGTAAACATATTTGTGTCCATCTGTTGAGACATCAGTAAATGTCTCATTCATCCATCATGTTAAATCTTTAGAGAAATCCTCTTACTGCTCTGCAGACAGTCAGCCAGCTCCTCCTGCTTCATTCTCCTCAGGAAGTGCAGTGTGATCTTCAGAAATGACTCTCTGCTGCTCCTCCTCTGCTCTTCATCCTCACCGTCCAACACCTCCTCATCCTCCCTCTGACTCTCTAAGCATTCTGGGTCATCTGGACTCAGACCCTTCTGGATCCTCTTCAGCTCGTTCTTCACAAAAGTGACAATGTTCTCCTCCAGCAGCTGGAACAGAATATTATATGAATGACACAATCAAAGTCAAATCATGGAACCAAACATCAGATCCATGTTGGACAGACTGACAATCCACTGGTCTAAAAAGTGCAGCATGGAGATGATTGTGAACAGAATAGATGTAAAAGTAGTTGTTGTCCATGTACAGACCATAAATATGGAGTCCAGGTGTGTTTGATGCTGCTGGGCAGACTGACCACTGGGAACCTCTGAGCTCTCCTGGTCCACTCTGTGGAGGAATCATGAAGAATGAGCTCACATGATGTCTGTCCACACAGAGACAAACACAGCTGACTGAAAGTAAATAAACATCAGCTGATCATCAACAACAACGTGGAGATTCAAACACAAACAGGAAGTGAGCGAGGACAAACCTCAAAGACAAACTAAGAGGTCACTTCCTGTCCACAGTGAAGATGTTTCACCTGTGATGGAAGCACGTGAGGGGGCGGGGCTACAACAGGTGTTTCTGATGACGCATTTCAGACAGGAAGCAGAATGACGTCATTAAAAGCCAACAAAGTAAAAGTATGTTTATATTCATGGAGTGCCCATGCCCTCTAGTGGCGACAGACAGGAAGTGCAGGCTGAGTGTAAAGTTAGCATCACTTCCAGTAAGGACTTTCAAAATAAGACGTTCACTTCCTGTGGGGTTTGGAATATTCTGTCATATTGAGTTCATACTCGAGACTGACCTGAAGACTCATCTCATTAATTATTCGTTAAGGTGTTGCTGCTTCACATGACTCAGCATATTTATATAAACTTCATACAGAAACCTTAAAGACAACTTACAGGTCACTTCCTGTCCTGAAGAACATGATGAGCATCACCTGTAGGGGGGCGGGGCTACAGCAGGTGTTTATTTGGTCACCTTTCACCACCAGGCTCTTTCAGTCTGACATCAGGAATCAGGATAAAAACTACAAACACTCTGAAGATGGACTACAAAAACAGACAGCTGAGTTTGAGCACGATCAGCTGAGTTCTGACTGAATTGATGTTACCATGGAAACGAGGTCACAGCTGTGTTTGTTGACGTTAGCCAGCTGTTCTGCATGCTAACACAAGCTAAGATTAGCAACGTGGTTAAGAAGCTAACATCACATGATCTACCAGCTGTTAGCTGATTGGTCTGTGTACAGGTGACATCAAACAGACTGCTGATGTCACAGCTCACCTTCAGAGGCCTCGACAGGTCGACTCGCTTCCTGCGTCCGTCGCTGAGTCATGACGCGCTGCAGTGACTCGTCACTTTAAAATACGCAAATTTATTCGTGACGTCCGCGAGGTGTTCACTGACATCAGCACTGAGGAATTATGGGAGATTACAGGTGAACGGAGAGTGACGACGCGAAAACACAAACATGACTCAGCAAAACCTTTAATGGCCGACACATAAACATGAAAACATGTGATCAAACATGACTCATCAAAAACATCATAAACAAACAGACGACAGGTCGCCATGCCAACGTCTCCATCAGCTGATCTGAACCGCAGGAACGTTTCCGTGACGTTGAATTCATGTTCAGTTAGAAACGTTTAACGAGGTCAGCTCGTTAACTCCAACACATGTGGTGTGTTCAAGGACACGCCGACATTTCATATTCAAACACACGTAACATGAAGAATGAGAACGTTCCGGACACGTTAACTCGTTCCGGACACGTTAACTCGTTACGGACACGTTAACTCGTTCCGGACACGTTAACTCGTTCCGGACACGTTAACTCGTTACGGACACGTTAACTTGTTCCGGACACGTTAACTCGTTCCGGACACGTTAACTCGTTACGGACACGTTAACTTGTTTCATTACAAACAAACTAAAAAACTTTTTTTTTCTCTTAAAGTCCAAAACAACAAAAACATTTTTAGTCACTAACAACGTTTCCGTGACGTTTCCGCGTCACCTGTCCAGGTGTGTGTGCTGGTGTTTGATGGGATTTGTAGTCAGTGAGCTGATGCTAACGTTTCCTCGCCTCCGTCACTTCCTGCAGCCGACCTCCTCCTTGTAGCGGCTCGTGAGCGTGTCGGCTTTGCGGGTCAGTTTGGACAGAACCGCGTGAAGTCCGTGCAGGTGGAAGTGAAACTCTTTCTCCAGGTCGTCCTCTGCCACCGCCGCTGCCGCCACGCTCCCCGCCTTCTCCTTCCGCCGCTCGTCGCCCTGCAGGACGCCCCACTCGATGTCGTTGCGGATGGACTTGAGCAGCACGTACGAGCTGTACATGTCGCCGTCCTGGTGGAAGTAGGCGGCATCGTTGCTGGCGGCGCCGTTGCTGGCGGCGTCCAGCGGGACGTCCCGCAGCAGGCTGGGCACCATCACCGTCTGGTCCATGTTGTTGACGGCGCCGATGAAGCGGTTCATGGCGTTGAAGAGCGAGTTCTTCTGGTTGTACGACTCAGACGTCTGCATCATGGCGAGCACCGTGAAGTGAAGCCGCCGCCGCCTCACAGTCCAGAGCCAAACTTAGCCCGCTAATACTCTTTAGAGGATTAATGTGAGGCTGCAGCTGATCCTGGACCGGGTCACACAGGTGCACTCACCTGTGAGCCCGGGGCCCTGCTGAGGACGGAGGCGTCTCCTGCTGCAGGACGCCAGCCCAATGTTTCACCCCAATGACAGGAAACAACCTGAAACACAACCAGAGAAGAAGACAGGCTGTCAGTCTGCTCAGACACAGAAGAAGAAGAAGAAGAAGGGGAGCTAACAGCGTTAGCCGGGAGCTAACATCAAAGGCGTTAGCATCAGCTGTTAGCATCAGCAGGCTAAGCGCGCGGACCACCGGACACCGCGCGGTCTGCTGCGGTAACTGCGGGTTTATCTGCGGGTTTATCTGCGGGTTTAAACGCGTTATGACCTCCGGAAACAGCTTTAACATCGCGGAGACAACTGTCCGGTCCTAGCGGGAGCAGGGGGCTTAAATCTCGGACAGAAACGGAGATAAAGAGGGGCGTCCGATAATGGAACACCCCCTCACTGGAGGCTGATTTCCGGGTCCCGTTAGCAGCGCTGGCCGCTCCCGTTAACCGACAGACCGGCGCGCTTCAGGCGCTTCAGGCGTCCGGTGAGCTCACCGTGTGTCGGCGTGTTGTTCCTCGGCGGTGCCGGCGCGTGAGAGAGAGTCCCGTTAATCCGTCTGTCACGCGCGGTCCACGCGGGGCTGTCTGCGGGGCTCATCAGGGAAGACCGAACCTCCGCGGACAGCCAATCACAGGGCGACATGGACCCGTGACGTCACGAAAAACGATGTTTACGGAGCGCTACTTCCGGTGTTCGACAGGCGCGAGCCCATGTTTTAATAAAATCAGTTAATTAAAATAAAAATGATGAAACTTCATTAATTCATAGAGTCCGCGTGAAGTCAAAATAAATGTGTTTAGTTTGTCAGAAAGTGAAACTTTCAACTTTTCTGTTTGATTGAAAAGTTGAATTAAAACATGAAATAAATGTTTCAGCACTGTGAAATATTTTGGACCTGCTGCTGGAACATTAAATAAATATAAAAGAAATAACTCATGCACGTTTATTTATGAAATAAAACATCAACTCAAAATACATCAAAATGTTTCAACTCATGGTCCGTCTGCATCACATCATCAACGAAATAAAAACACCCAAAGTAGCACCATGAATTTATTTATTATTATTATTTATTTCTTCTTCACAGAATTAAAGAACAAAAATAAATAAAAGAGTCAGCTGTTCATACAAGATGCTGTGTATGTGTGTGTGTGTGTGTGTGTCCAGGTTTCCATGGTGACGTGCATCCTCGTCTCTTTTCTGTAAAAGAAAGAAAAATGAACGAGCAGGTCGAAGGTGATGAACAACAAGACGAATAATGAGTGTGTGTGTGTGAGTGTGTGTGTGTGTGTGTGTATGAGTGTGTGTGTGTGTGTGTGTGTGTGTGTGTGTGAGTGTGTGTGTGTGTGTGTGTGTGTGTGTATGTGTGTGTGTGTGTGTGTGTGTGTTACCTGTCAAACCATCTCGTACTGGTTGGCGTTGATGAAGCGCGACACACAGCAGGCCAGAGACATCCCGATCAGCTGAGATGGAGACAGACATGATGATGACTCTGACAGGAATTCATTAATTAAAGCAAACATCAAATATTTAAATATGTTAATGATGTTAATGTGTGAGACTACTTCATTATTTCAGTTCGACTGAAGATGGCTCGTTAACATAATGTTGGTTAATTAGACGTCACAGTCCGTTTGTTGTACCTGAGAGAAGGCGACGCCAAACGTAACCCCAGCAATGATTCCCATGTTGCTCTCAATGAACGACGTCACCAGTTCATAACAACCCTGCAGACACAAGATTCATCGTTCATGTGTTCAAACGTGCGTGGACAGTGATCGGATCTCGTTTGTGTGTGTTGTCGACCTGTTTGTGAACTTTACGAGCAGCCACAGTCGCGTTCTTCAAGTCGGCCGAGCTGCAGTCGGAGAAACTGACACAGCAGCTGGCAGGAATCCCTCCCACCGAAAAATAGACAGTGCTGAACCAGCTGGTGTAGTTATAAACTCCACAGCAGTGCAGCTGCAAAGACAGACAGAACACTGTAAATTAATATTATATCGGCTTTATTGCATTTAAAAGAAGGTCTGAAGGCAGCTGGTTGTTTTTTTACCATCACACACATAAATCACTGTATCATCAGCGTGTAGACGAATCCTCAAAGATAATCAATACAATAAATAAAACAAGAGAAGAATAAAGAGCAGTGGTCCAGGTGTAGATCCCCGTGGACTGTTAGCCAAGCTGCTCAAAGCTGATGAAAGTTTCTTTCAGTGACAGTTTATTTGAATTTTACAGACTTTACTCAATATTTGTAAGATTTCATCTGTTTATTAGGAGTTTTTTTCTGATATGACATGATATGTGGTTGAAAATAAACCAGAAAAATAACTAAAATAAGATTTAACAACAATAATTATAAATATTAGGCAGCTGTTTGCCCACAAATGAGCCACATCTGCTTCATGAGGTGATAATACATTTACGGTTGTGTTTGTTCGTTAACAGTCGTTAGTTAGCGTGTGTCAGTGTGTCAGCGATGATTCATTACTATAAAAAAGAAACACAGACTCTGCGTTGAACTCCGTCCACAGCCAGACTCCGGTCGTCCCGTCCGTCGTATCTCATCACTGCGTCGCTGTACGTCGTGAGAAACGTCCCTTTAATCTGAACACACAGACACAAACACACACTCCGTGTAGTCAGTATGAACAGTGCCGTGCATCTACACATGATGTGTGTGTGGCGTGAAATCACCTCATGGCGAAAGACGAATCCAGAGATTCCAGCGATGAGTTCAGTCATGAAGACCAGAGACAGAAACACGGCATACTGCAGAGGGGTCAGAGGTCAGAGGTCAGAACTGTTTTCTTGTTGTACAGCTGATAATAATCTGAACGTCAGCGTGACAGACACAGACCAGCTTTAACATCCAGGGGCGCCCCCTGCAGGTGGCGAAGCAGCCGAACAGTCCAAACAGCACGATGGCGACCCCGGTGCCGGTGAGGACGTACGGACCATTGGAGGGACCGCTGGAGATCAGCAACATGTAGGGGCCCAACATGAACTTCCACCATAACCCCACCGACAGCAGGACCACACCTGTCACCTGAGGGGGGAGGAGCTACAGGTAAGACCTGACATCTGAACTCTTACTTCTGTCTTTGAGTTCACTGAAATAAAAATAAATGAACAGACTATGAATAAACAAGAACATGCTCCAGTTACTGGACGTGACAGAAATACTTGAACTGTACTTTAAGTACTTTATACTTCTACTTCACGGTCTGCGAGTGTTCAGCAGTGACTCAGCATCACATGACTCTGTAATGAGCTCTGACAGCAAAGTGACAAAATGACAAACAGGCGGGAAGAAGAGACGAGCCAGAGTGACTCTGAGCGCACAGCCAGGGCAGCCCGGCTAACACACTGAGCTAATGGCAGCTAACACACTGAGCTAACAGCAGCTAACACACTGAGCTAATGGCAGCTAACACACTGAGCTAACAGCAGCTAACACACTGAGCTAACAGCAGCTAACACACTGAGCTAACGGCAGCTAACACACTGAGCTAACAGCAGCTAACAGCAGCTACAGCTGGACAGTGTCTAAAACATTAAAAAACATCAGAGACTGTAAGTTTACACATTAATCTGAGGTGGTTTGTGGATTAAAACAGAGATAATTTAAGTTTTTATGTCAACACTGTGTCCGGCTGATGTGGTCGGAGGAGAAGAGACGCAGATCAGGTGAATAAAAAGTCTTTTGTCACCCAGAAGATGAAGGAGTAGAGCAGCAGCAGCGTCTTCAGACAGAAGATCACAGGTTTAGTTTCCATCCTCCTGGGAGCCATCATCCAACACCGGGACTCTCTCTGGACTCGGTCCACTCCTTTAGTTCTGAGTCTCTCTGAAATTCACTCAGTCTTGTTGGAGAGAAATAAAAAGAATCAAAACACTGCACAGACCAAATGTTGCAATAAAAAGTGAAAATGTTGAAACCAAATGGGACAAAAACAAAGAAAGATTTGGACCAGTCAGCTCTTACCAGTCAGCTCAGCAGACGGGCTGATTTATCTCTGAACGTCAACAGAAGCTCCGAGGATCATCTCCGTAACGTCTGACTGAACGACAGGCTGAAGTCTGAATGAGACGTGCAGGGCGCCGAGTGGTCGACGCTCCAAACATGTGACCCTCATACTTCACACTCTGACCAAGACAATTAACAGGGAGGTGATCCTCAGGCAGCCCGGCCTGCTGTGACACCTCACTGTGAAGGTCCAGCACCAGCAGCACCACCCACCAGCACCGCTCTGCTGCCGGATCAGCTGCAGGTTTCTGGTCAAAATGACACTTTTCTTTGTTTTTAATCTTAATGTTTTTCTCCTAAAGTCAACACCACACAGAGCGTCGATAGCTATGGCCAGTTAGCTACACGACTAACCGAGCTAACCACAGTTAGCATGTCACCACTTAGAAATCTTGAACGTGATCAGAAACAAACAACAAAACAAGTTCCTAAAAGTTTTATTTCATTTGTACAGTCTGATAAAATCATGGATTCACATCATATTTCACAGTGTGTTTATAAACTGACGTCCAATGACAACATGAATATTTTGATCTATGCGTGATTCATGAAACATTTTTATAGTGTAAAATTAAAAGCGTGTTTTTTGTTCCCTGAGTGCAAAATTAATATTTATTCAAGTGTCACGCTAACATGTCAACTCGTTACCAACGATGCATCACAAACTGTTACGGACGGAGCTGAGCTGGCAGCGACCGTTGAATGTTTTTGTAGTTTTACAGTGAACATCGCTGGATGAACGTCCTAGACTCGTACAGACCACGGGGTGAAGGTGCCGGGCTCTGCAGGAGGACACTGCAACAGAAAAACAGTCGACACTCTATGATCTACACAAAGCAAGCTTTCAAATAAACGCATATTTTACGGGGTTAAATCGAAGCTTTGAACGACCTTCGACCTCCTGATGTTTAAAAAACACTGAGAAATGTTCTGACTGCTTTCGTACCAGTTTGGTGAATCGGTCGCTGCAAGCATTGCGGATCCTCTCGGCGGAGGCGGGGCTGTCGAGCCTGAAAGGACCGGTGATGCCTGACTCCGCCCGGGCGGCGCTGATGGCATCTTTGATGGCATAGAAAACCGACGCCGCCAGAAAGAGAGGAGGCTCGCCGACCGCCTGCAGTGAAGAAAAGACAATAAATGAAAATAAATGTGTTGTTGTTCTGAGCTGTTCTGTTTAAAATGTCACGAGCGGCCTCAGGGGCGTTACCTTCGAGGCGAAGATGGCCTTGTCATTTGGCGCATCGCGGAGCAAGGAGACGGTAAGCTTGGTGGGAATGTCTCCGAAGGCTGGGATCTTATAGGAACCAGGACCCCGAGTGAGGAGGACGCCCTGGGGCGAATAATGAAGCTCCTCCAGGGTGAAGAGACCCAGACCCTGCATGAACGCCCCCTCAACCTGAGGAGAGACAAAGGATGTGTTGACCTGAGGGAGGCGCTAGAGGAGAGGTCATGGGGCATTTACGTATGGACTGAAGGACTCACCTGTCCGATGTCTATAGCTGGATTCAAGCTGTGACCGACGTCCATCACTATGGTGGTACTCAGGTTCTACAACACAAAGATAATATGAATACACGATAAATAACCTCGCTGAATTTCATTACTGCATTAGCTGTTAGCAGTTTAAAGGTCTGGTTTGTAGTGGAGCCAGTTATCTATAAGATGGTATCGTCAGCGTAGAAGTGTATAAATAATTTTTATAATATTATTCATGTATAGAGTACATAAGAGGGAGCCTAACACTGAACCTTGTGGGACACCTTCATCAACAACAGCAAAAGTTAATTCACCACTTTTGGTTTTCATTTCAACAATAATCATAACTTCAAATCGTAGCCACCTTATGAGCGCCGGTCAGACAGTCGATCTCCACCTCTGAACACGCCACACCGTAAGTGAAGTAGTTGAACGCTCGGCCCGAATTTGACTCAAAGTCGTAACCGAGATCTGGAGTCCTGATGAGGGACAGGAAACGGTGAGCGGTTTACTTTATTTATCGACACATTTACCGAACCAGCAACATTATCATCATTAAACTCACTTGTAGAATCCGTTTGCACTGAGGTTCACTCTGTCGAAATACGCCGCTTTCACCTGAAACACAGAGAAATAAAGTTACATTTCAAAAATCAATAAATACATGAAATGTTTCATTATTAGCATCTGTACACTGCCGCTAAACTACAACATACATTGTCACCATAATTATGAGACTGACAGAGTAACAGTACTTCAGGATTACTTGTACTACTACTGAAGAGATATTTAAGTACAACAATGTCATATATTCCTGCTCACCCAGTCCTCCCATGATCCTTTGGGGTTCTTGCTCTTGTACGGCTCCAGGCGCTTCATGAGGATCTCGCAGGCGTTCTGCACGGCGGCTCCGTTGAGGTCCGAGGACGCAGAGGCGGCGGTGGGGCTGGTGTTGGGGACCGTGTTGGTACTCGTCTCTGAGATGTGGATCTTTGAACAGGGGATACCCAGAACCCTGCTGGCAACCTGGAACCAAACACAGCAACGGAGTGCCCCAAGGTTCAGTGCTGGGCTCTTTATTGTTTAGTGCTTATTTCAATATGTAGAGACGCTCAGGCAGGCAGGCAGGGAGGGACTGCTCGCTAACAGCAGATTCAGTTAGCTGAAGCTTTTACGTTGCACTTCCTCTAATGTCCACTGTAAAGTTAATGAGTACGATGGTTTGTTCAGCTCCATTACCTGGACCATCTTGGTGTGGAGTCCCTGTCCCATTTCCGTCCCACCGTGTGTCAACAACACCGAGCCGTCAGTGTAGATATGAAGCAGAGCTCCAGCCTGGTTGAGGAAGACGGCGGTGAAACTGATTCCAAACTTGGTGGGGACGATGGCGAGTCCTCGTTTGGTCCACCGGTTCTGTCTGAGGAAAAAACCCCACAAAGATTGGACCATTTTCACTTGTTGTAGAACTCAAACTTTGGGTGGACAGTATTTACCCACCCAAAACCTTCAGGACCTTCCACTGGACTGTTTACCTGTTATAGAGGTCGATGGCAGCTCGCCGTTCTTGGTATCCAGAGCGTAACAGGCACTCGTCCCAGCAGCGGTCCAAAGTGAACTGATCCAGGATCTGGTTGTAGGGTGTCGACTCCCCTTCTACATACAGGTTCAACCGACGCACCTGCAGGAGGACAGACTCACTGATTGGACGCTGCTCACCCATCAGAACTCACTTGTTCATCCTGTCTGACTCCATTCATCTACATACCTCCTCGGCTGACCTGCCAAGACTCTGAGCCACGTCAGAAATCCAGTTCTCAGCGATCATCATGCCTTGCGGCCCTCCGAAGCCCCTGAAGGCCGTGTTGGACGGCAGGTTGGTGCGGCACAGGAAACCGCGTCCACGTATGTTGGCCACGCTGTACGAGTTCTCCATGTGGAACAGAGCGCGCTCCAGGACCTCGACAAACCAACACAGGTGATCAGCGCGTGATCAGCAAATCCTGCGATGAAGTAATCGTTCGTTCATGAAGATACTCACTGACAGAGAGAGGTCCATGGAGTTTCCAACGTTACTGTAGTAAGACACGTCCAGAGCCACGACCTTCCCGCTGCTTAGAAAACCAACCTGGTGCAAGAGAAGAAGAAGCCATTCAATTTGATACAACTTTATTTGTCCACATAAGGACAGTTATACAAAAACACTGCTGTCACTACCAGAAGTACCACCTTGTATTTTCCATAGAAGGGGTGTCTTCCTCCGGTGATCAACATGTCCTCGTCTCTGTCCAGCATACACCTCACAGGCCTCTTCAGCCTGACACACAAACACAGGAAACAGTCAGAATTTCAAAGTAAGACAATCTAAATAAAAACAATGTCAGACATACTTGTTTGCTGCCACGGCAACCACAGTGGACAACACGGTGGTCCGGCTCTCCTTCCCCCCAAAGCCTCCACCCATCCTCTTCACCCGGACCACCACCCTGTTAGCTGGGACGCCCAACGCCTTCGCCACCAGAGACTGTCAGAGAGGCAGAGACACATCCTGTCGTTCAGTTACACGTTTACACTCACTTCCTTTTCTTCTGATAATTACACCAGAGTATCTCAGAGTGCTGTTACCTGAGTATAGTTACCTGTGTTTCAGAGTATAGTTACCTGTGTTTTGGAGGCAGACTGAGTAGAAACAAAAAGCTCCATCTCTCCGTCTTCTTCACCAGGAACAGCCAGACTGACGTTTGTCTCCAGGTAGAAATGTTCCTGACCTCCGATGTGCATTTCACCTGTCAATCAATCAATCAATCAATCAATCAATCAATCAATCAACACCTGTTGATCAGTTAAAATCAGGATGAATCACACACACAGTGTATGTCTATCCTACCCTCCAGGATGTGGTCAGCCTGTTTAAACCCCGCCTCCAGGTCTCCCCTCTGGATGGTTCTGATTGGCTGATAGAAGGACTGAGCGGCGATGGCTTCCTGTCAATCAAAGCAACAACAGTTTAGCTCAGACTAATCCTACTGCCAGGATGCTAAAGGTAACAGCAGCATCGCTTTATGTAAATGAGTCCGGGCTGATTCATCATCAGGACGTACGGACAGGTGTAGTAGTCTCACCTGGATGGTGACGATCGGCTGCAGCTCTTCGTATTGGACCCTGACAGCTTTAGCGGCTCTCTGAGCATGAAGCTGAGTGTCAGCCACCACGGCGCCGATGATGTGACCCACACAGGTCACCTGCAGAGAGGAGGGAGACTTCATCAACCTGCTGGTGAACCTGACAGAGGCATCTGATTGGTCAGACAAACAAAAACACACCTGGCCTTGGGCGAGGACGCTCTCGTCGTATTCGATAGGTCCGGTGGCGTTACTGCCAGGGATGTCATCAGCCAACACACAGCTGACCACGCCGGGCATGCTCTCTGCTGCTGAGGTATCTATAGAGCTGTGACACACACCTGGGTTAGACAGGACAAGTGTGTGTGTGTGTGTTATCCAGGTGTGTGTGTTGCACAGGTGTGTGTCTTACAGGATCTTAGCGTTTGCTTTGCTGCTGGTGACGAGCGCCAGGTACAGCTCATTCTCGTACAGCGGCACATCGTCGCAGTAAACCGCCTCGCCAGTCGCCTGCTTCAAAGCAGACAGGTGCATCATGGGACGGCCCACTGCGTCATCCTGGCTCCGCCCCTCCGGCACCGCCTAGAGGAAACATGTGACCTTAACACACCTGGAGTAACGTTACCTGTGTTTTATAGTTACCTGTGTTTCAGAGTATAGTTTTGAGGTGTGTGTTGTACCTGGTAGATCTGAACACTGGACGGAGTCTCTGGATGGTGAATCTCTGCAGCGCTCAGACAATCCGCCCCGACCTGTTCCACTGTCATACCCTGACAAATAAAGTAAACTCAGGTGAACTCAGGTGAACTCAGGTGAGTTTTGTTCAGAATGTGCGATCACATTCAGGAAGCAGACCTGCTTTCTGAGCTTCAGCAGCACCGTCAGGTAGAACTTGTAGAAGAGGCTGAGGGTCAAAGTTCGCCGGTACGTCACCATGCCGCCCGGCACGGAGGGGTCGAGGGTCATCTCCCCAGCCAATGAGGAGCAAGCCTCTTGCAGAAGCTCCTCCCCCCAGTGCCTGGATGACATCAGAGAGTTAAATCCTTCCTTCTTTGACTCTCACTGTCAGACATTAGCAGTGTTTGTTACCTTCCCAGCAGTCTGCTCGCCGTCTTCTTCGCCAACACCGTGGTCGCCGCCATGCCGCCGTAGCTTAGCCTCAAGTCTTCGACGATGCCGGTCCCAGGAGTGAAGGTGACGCTCATCGCCGCGGTAACAGTGCTGATGTCATCCTCCCGACGAGGTGACTGTTTGAAGGCGGAGACGAACTGAGTCTAAAGAAGAAGAACAGAAACATCAGTCTGGACGGTTCTGACAGTGGTTGCCAGGTGACTGACAGTGACAGTGGTTGCTAGGTGACTGACAGTGACAGTGGTTGCGAGGTGACTGACAGTGACATTGGTTGCTAGGTGACTGACAGTGACAGTGGTTACTAGGTGACTGACAGTGACATTGGTTGCTAGGTGACTGACAGTGACAGTGGTTGCTGGGTGACTGACAGTGACAGTGGTTGCTAGGTGACTGACAGTGACATTGGTTGCTGGGTGACTGACAGTGACAGTGGTCGCTAGGTGACTGACAGTGACAGTGGTTGCCAGGTGACTGACAGTGACATTGGTTGCCAGGTGGCTGACAGTGACAGTGGTTGCTAGGTGACTGACAGTGACAGTGGTTGCCAGGTGGCTGACAGTGACAGTGGTTGCTAGGTGACTGACAGTGACAGTGGTTGCCAGGTGACTGACGGCGGTTGCTGTATTACCTTCTTGCTGTATGGGATCTCTATGGACAGCAGGACTTCCTGTGGTCGCAGAACGGTCTTCCTGTAACCCGTGAAGAAACTGTCGTCCATCTGAACCACGCGACTACCGCCTGTTACACAGAGGCGGGGTCAAAGGTCAAAGGTTTAGCGTTCATATTTAAATCTCTGATGCATTTACGACCTTTAACAACGTCAGAAACAAAAACATTCATGTTGCCTTAAAGTGATGCAGGATATATGAAAACCATGAACACAACACCGTGTACATGAGTGACCATGAACACAACACCGTGTACATGAGTGACCATGAACACAACACAGTTTTAACAGGTTACTGTTCTGCCGGCGGTTACATAAACTCGTGTAATGATTGTTTACAGGCGGAGAGTGACTCAGCATTTTGAGAGAAGACGACTTTGGACTTTAACGCCGTAGAGCAGTAAACACACCACGACCACGTGTTTTATCTGTATCACAACTTTACACCAAGTGTGTGTGTGTGTGTGTTCAGTCGTTCTTTTACCAGTGATCTTTGATCTCAGTAAAAAATGTAACAGATTCCTGGAATATTGTGAGTGTGTGTGTGTGTGTGTGTGTGTTTGTGTGTGTGTGTGTGTGTGTGTGTTTGTGTGTGTATGTGTGTGTGTGTGTTTGTGTGTGTGTGTGTTTGTGTGTGTGTGTGTGTGTGTGTGTGTTTGTGTGTGTGTGTGTGTGTGTGTGTTTGTGTGTGTATGTGTGTGTGTGTGTTTGTGTGTGTGTGTGTGTGTGTGTGTGTGTTTGTGTGTGTGTGTGTGTGTGTGTTTTACCCTTGTCCATCAGTGTGAGTTTGCAGCCTGCTGCCATAAAAACAGGGTTGAGGTCTGATATGGGGCTGGCTGTCATGATGTTTCCACCCACAGCCTGAATACACAAAAACACCATTATTTATCTGCACTGTAAACACAACACGGTGTCACTGACTCTGTGTATTTGCTAAAAACACTCCGCTCTCCCAGGCCCCCTGAATGGCTCACCGCTACGTTGCGTATCTGCAGTCCAGCGAACCAGCGCAGTTGTTCCAGGACAGCGAGGAAGACTTCAGTCTGATGGCGAGGAAGAGTCTCCACCGCCTGCTTCAGTACCGCCCCCATGTGGCTGAGCGTGCACGCTGCACCGATCACGACGCCTGAACACAGAGAGAAACGTTTGACTCGCTGCGCTAGCCGTGCTAACGTAATGCTGTCATACTGTGTGTTGTACTGACCGTGCTCAGTGTGCGTCACTGTGTTCAGTTCAGGGATGAAGGCTGGAGCCAAGATGACCGGATACACCATGTTCTTAAACTTCACCTCGATACCTGAAAGCACAGGGAACGGATGGATGATGGATGGATGATGGATGATGTATGATGGATGGATGGATGGATGGATGGATGGATGGATGTTGGATGGATGGATGATGATGTATGATGGATGGATGGATGGATGGATGGATGTTGGATGGATGGATGATGATGTATGATGGATGGATGGATGGATGTTGGATGGATGGATGGATGATGTATGATGGATGGATGGATGAATGATTGATGGATGGATGTTGGATGGATGATGGATGGATGGATGGATGTTGGATGGATGGATGGATGATGGATGGATGTTGGATGGATGGATGGATGGATGTTGGATGTATGGTGTATGATGGATGGATGGATGATGGATGGATGTTGGATGGATGGATGGATGATGGATGGATGTTGGATGGATGGATGGATGGATGGATGATGTATGATGGATGGATGATGGATGGATGGATGTATGATGGATGTATGATGTATGATGGATGGATGGATGGATGATGGATGGATGGATGATGGATGGATGGATGGATGATGGATGTATGATGGATGGATGGATGGATGGATGGTGGATGTATGTTGGGTGTATGTATGATGGATGGATGGATGGATGTTGGATGGATGATGGATGGATGGATGGATGATGGATGTTGGATGTATGATGGATGGATGGATGATGGATGGATGGATGGATGGATGTTGGATGGATGTTGGATGGAGGATGGATGGATGTTGGATGTATGATGGATGGATGGATGTATGATGGATGGATGGATGGATGATGGATGTTGCATGTATGATGGATGGATGGATGGATGGATGTATGATGGATGGATGGATGGATGATGGATGTATGTTGGGTGTATGTATGATGGATGGATGGATGGAGGATGGATGGATGTTGGATGGATGATGGATGGATGGATGTATGATGGATGTTGGATGTATGATAGATGTTGGATGTATGATGGATGGATGGATGTTGGATGGATGTATGATGGATGGATGGATGGATGGATGGATGGATGTATGTTGGATGTTGGATGTATGATGGATGGATGGATGTATGATGGATGGATGGATGATGGATGTTGCATGTATGATGATGGATGGATGGATGTATGATGGATGGATGGATGGATGGATGGATGGATGATGGATGGATGGATGTATGATGGATGGATGGATGGATGATGGATGTATGTTGGGTGTATGTATGATGGATGGATGGAGGATGGATGGATGTTGGATGGATGATGGATGGATGGATGATGGATGGATGTTGGGTGTATGTATGATGGATGGATGGAGGATGGATGGATGTTGGATGGATGATGGATGGATGGATGATGGATGGATGTTGGGTGTATGTATGATGGATGGATGGATGGATGGAGGATGGATGGATGTTGGATGGATGTATGATGGATGGATGGATGGATGGATGGATGGATGGATGGATGATGGATGTTGCATGTATGATGGATGGATGGATGTATGATGGATGGATGGATGATGGATGTATGTTGGGTGTATGTATGATGGATGGATGGATGGATGATGGATGGAGGATGGATGTTGGATGTATGATGGATTGAGGATGGATGTATGATGGATGGATGGATGGATGATGGATGGATGATGGATGACAGACTGACCCACTTCAGTGTTTCCCACCACCACCCGTGCGTCGGGATTTTCCCATTTCAGTCGCAGAAACTCGTCCAGACTGTCGGGCTGCAGCCACACCACCCTGTCACCACGGAAACACAGTGAGCCCGACCTTTGACCTTTGGTGAGCGACTAGATGAGAGGAAGAACAACAAACCAACAAAGAGCAGATTTACCTCCAGAGGTCGGACTCGTCGGGTCACAAAATAAAAGTCATGACATCACTTCCTGTCTGTGTGTTCTTACCACGAGTTCAGGCGGGAAGATGAGTTCCTGCGTGGGGTCAAAGGGCGTGAAGTCTGCAGCGTTAAACAGAGGCGAGGCTTCCTGCATGAGAACACGCTTCACAGTCAGAAACGTTCAAACGCTGCTTCACAACATTTTTTAAATGTTAGCTTGACTCACGGCGACGTCGTCCTCAGCTCCGCTCCCATTGGACATACAGCAGCCCTTGTCCCGCCCCCTGCCCCCGCAGCACCCCCCCTCCTGTCAGAAGAAAGCTGTCTGTCAGCTGTTTGTGAAAATGTGATTCAGCTTCATGAATCGTTCATGTTCATGTTCATGTTCATGTTCATGGTTCATGTTCATGTTCATGTTCATGGTTCATGTTCATGTTCATGTTCATGTTCATGTTCATGGTTCATGTTCATGTTCATGTTCATGGTTCATGTTCATGTTCATGGTTCATGTTCATGTTCATGGTTCATGTTCATGTTCATGTTCATGGTTCATGTTCATGTTCACGGTTCAGAGGCTGCAGTCTGAACTTTGTCTCACCACAGTCAGAGTCTTGTATCCCTCCAGGATCGGCCTGTATCCGGTGCAGCGACACAGATTCCCTGAAAAACGTTTAATTGTTTTTAATGTTGCTTCAGGCAGCGTTTGTCACGTGTTCATCATCATAAACTACAAACACCATGAATCCAGTGAACGATGCTCATCACCGTACCGTGGAAGGCTTCCTCCACGTCGGACATTTTAGGCGTGGCGTTGTTCCTCAGAAGAGCGTACATGGACATGACGATCCCCGGAGTGCAGAACCCGCACTGAGAGCCGTGAGCCTTCGCTATGCGCTCCTGAGGAAGAAGACACGGCAACACGGCAACATGTCAACATGGCAACATGTCAACACGGCACCATGTCAACACATTAACACGGCAACACGACAATGGTGAAAACACAGCAACATGTCAAGACATCAACAATGAAAACACGTTAATGATGAAAACATGTTAATGTGATGCGTCATGACTGTTTCCTGGTAAACGATGACTCACATGACTGATCAGGTGATCATGTATCAGGTGTGTATTGTCTGATGTCGTGTTGCGTTCACGGAGAAAGAGACTCAAAGAAAACAAACAAATCAACGTGAACACGTGAATGAATGTGTGAATTTGACTTCTGTGAGACGGAGGAACAAACAGTCGGGTCGAGCTGAGGACGGCAGCACGTGGCTCCAGCTGTCACACGTGTTAGGGTGGAGCTCTGATCAGCAGGTCGTCCTCCGTCATGATGGAGTTCTTCCAGCGTTCTTTAGATCATTGTCAGTCACATGGACGTCAGATGTTCACTCGTGAGCGGGGAAGATTCGCCTCGCGTTAGGCGGGAATCACAGCGAGTTCAGGCGGATGTTAACATCTCCACCTTAACATTTGTGAGTGTGTCAGCTCTTTACCTGTACGGGGTGCAGCTTTCTCGCCACGCTGCCGATACCCTCCACGGTCGTCACGGCAACCAGGTGTAGGGAGCAGAGCGGGGCGAGGCAGGCGTTGATGGCGTAGTGACTGGACCGGAGTTAAAGAGCTGAGACATCAGTTTGTTCTCATGACAGGAATCACATGACTGACACACACACACACACACCCACACACACACACCCACACACACACACACACACACACACACACACACACACACATGGTTTAAGGATACAGCAGCTGTTGAGTGTGTGTTTGGTATCTGGAGATCATCACGGTACAGGCTCCACAGCCACCCTCAGCACATCCCAGCTTGGTTCCTGTTAAACCCACTAAACAAACACACACACACCCACACACACACACCCACACACACACACACACACACACACACACCCACACACACACACACACACACACCCACACACACACACTGATCATTGATAATGTGTCATCATCGCCTCGAGGCCTTCTCATCCTTAAAATCACAATTAGACAATCAGAGTGTGTCGTGCTGACAGAGGTGTGTGATCATGTCATGTGATCATGTGATCCTGTCATGTGATCATTCAGGTCGTCATCTGTGGAGCCGCTCCTGAACACAAACTTTATTTTGACTTTGACCTGCTGATTGTGACAGATGGTCATCGACCTCACGTCCTGTTTGTGCACACACATCATTAAATGTGAAACATGAACCTCGTCTCCATCCACAAATGAAAGATGAACAACGAAGTATCAGGATGAACGGTGTGTGTGTGTGTGTGTGTGTGTGTGTGTGTGTTAGCTTACACTTCCTCCTCAGATATGTCAGCAGGGTCATCTCAGGATCTGCGTCTCTCTCGACTATCTGCACAACAAAAGGCAAAAACACATCCATGATCATTATTATGAGTGTGGGTGGAGGAGGTGGAGGGTTAACCCTTTCCACCCCGCTGTAGGGTTTGATTGGATTACAAAGATTCTCTTTTGTTCATCAAAGACTAAAGACTGATCACAGACTGTCCGGACAAAGTCCAGAGTTTCAATAGTAACCAACAGTTAGTTTAGAGGACACCTGGGAGTCTTTACAGTCTTTAGAGGACACCTGGGAGTCTTTACAGTCTTTACAATCTTTAGGGCAACCTGGGAGTCTTTACAGTCTTTAGAGGACACCATGGGAGTCTTTACAGTCTTTAGAGGACACCTGGGAGTCTTTACAGTCTTTACAATCTTTAGGGCAACCTGGGAGTCTTTACAGTCTTTAGAGGACACCTGGGAGTCTTTACAGTCTTTACAATCTTTAGGGCAACCTGGGAGTCTTTACAGTCTTTAGAGGACACCATGGGAGTCTTTACAGTCTTTAGAGGACACCTGGGAGTCTTTACAGTCTTTACAATCTTTAGGGCAACCTGGGAGTCTTTACAGTCTTTAGAGGACACCATGGGAGTCTTTACAGTCTTTAGAGGACACCTGGGAGTCTTTACAGTCTTTACAGTCTTTAGGGCAACCTGGGAGTCTTTACAGTCTTTACAGTCTTTAGAGGACACCATGGGAGTCTTTACAGTCTTTACAGTCTTTAGAGGACACCTGGGAGTCTTTACAGTCTTTACAGTCTTTAGGGCAACCTGGGAGTCTTTACAGCAGGGCTGTCCAAAGTCCGGCCCGGGGGCCAATCATGGCCCTCAGCTTCATTGTTATAGTTTATTATTTGTGTCGTGCTGTGATCGTCAGAGACTGTATGACTGAAGATTGTTAAGCCTGTGACCCCTCTGAACATCAGACTGTACGACAGCTGTCAGTCAGGACAGGAGGGACAACAGACAGACAACAGACACAGACAGACAGAAAGACAGACAGACAGACAGACAGACACACAGACAACAGACACAGACAGACAGAAAGACAGACAGACAGACAGACACACAGACAACAGACAGACAGACAGACAGACAGACACAGACATACAGACAGACAGACAACAGACAGACAGACACACAGACAGACAGACAGACAGACAGACAACAGACAGACAGACAGACAGACAGACAGACAGACAACAGACAGACAGACAGACAGACAGACACACAGACAGACAACAGACAGACAGACAGACAGACAGACAGACACAGACAGACAGACAGACAGACAGGCAGACAGACAGATGTGTCTGTCTCTGCACTTCTTGGACTGTCAGTGTCACTTCTACCTGTGCTGCTACATGCACTGACTGTGACTGTATATTACCTGCATATTAACTGTATATTAACTGCATATTAACTGCATATTAACTGCATATTAACTTTATATTAACTGCATATTAACTGTATATTAACTGTATATTAACTGTATATTAACTGTGTCTGTCATTCCTCTGTCCACAGCCTGCACACTGTCCTTTATAACCATCTGTAGTTCTCTCTCATATTTGTATAAACATTTTTATTTCTACAGTCACTTTATATTTTTATATAGTCTTTGTACAGATGTTTACACAGGTTAACTTCTTAACACAGTTATATATTTAACTTCTCTGCAAATGTTTCATTTTGCTACAAATGTTTAATCTCTGTAAATATTTAAATTTAGATTTATCTATCAAAGCATTTGAACCTATAACTGCTGCTGTTATATATCTGTATATATATATATATATATATATATATATATATATATATATATATATATATATATATATATATATTACATATCTGTATATATATGTTATATATCTGTGTATATGTGTATATATGTTATATATCTGTATATATATGTTATATATCTATATATATGTGTTATATATCTGTATATATATGTTATATATCTGTAGATGTGACACTAAATGTGACTTTGTTAAACAGACAGAGTGAAACGTGTTAAATGTGAACAGACTTTACATTACTCATAATAAGTCATGTTTAAATGAACATGAGGTTCAGATTTGTATCAGCTTCATTCAGTTTAACGTGTTCATACAGTTTGTTCTGTTATCTGACTCCAGATGTGACAGAAAGAAGAACTGCTGTTTACATTTGTTCACATCTGATTGGTTTACAGTCTTTACAGTCTTTAGAGTCTTTACAGTATTTAGAGTCTTTACAGTCTTTACAGTCTTTAGAGTCTTGAGAGGGTTCAAAGATTAAAGTTGATTTAATCTCTTACTTGTTGGACAAACAGACGATGATGAATCAGATGATCTGACTGAATGATTAAAGTCAAAACTCCACAGCTGTGTGTGTGTGTGTGTGTGTGTGGTGTATTAATGAAGTACAGCAGACAGAATATCATAATTATAATTAAATATACAATAATATGATTTAAATATATAATAATAATACATTTTTCAAAATCATTTAAAATCAGATCAAACAAACATCAAAACAAACTTCTGATGACGTCATAAGTGTCGTGTCCACATTAAAATAGAGTCAGATTTTTTTACCTTCTTTCCGTTAACGAAGAAAATGAGTTCAGAGCTGGACCCGGACCCGGACCGGGTCTCGGTGTCGGTCATGGTCCCGTTCCTGTCCGTCATGTCCGTGCTGCGTCCTCTCCGTTAATGATCCGCACTGCTGCGGCTCGCGGGGTCGACCCTCCGTTCAGAGGTGTGTCCTTCACGGACCTCCTCCACCCACCTGACGAGCCCGATCTGATGATGCCTTCAGGTGCTCCGAAATCTCTCACAGCTAAGACGAACGCATGAGTTATGATGATGGTCACGTGACACGATCAAACTGCGCAAACCAGGCTGAACTCCAGAAACAGGCGTGACCTCTGACCCCGCATAAACACTGACTAATCATTCAGTGTCTGTGAGACGTTCAATGCTCCGTGGAAGAGCAGGAAAGCACAACTATCATGAATAATGTCATAAACATTCAAAATACAGCATATGAACACACATTACTCTCTGATGAAATGTCAAATACATAACTGATAATCAATTATGTGAAGAAGAGAACACGTTTATAATTCATCTAATTACAATTCAATTTAAATGTAACCAATGACATAATAATAAATGATATTTATGAATATATAGAGTTTAATACTGTGATAAAAAACAGTAAAAATATAAACTGATGACAGATGAACTCATTTTATTTATTTATGTAAATGATCTTCAGTGTAAAATGAAACTAATGATTTCAAACACACAAAGAACCGCGATCTATAATCCATCAGTGCCGAGTCAGTCAGTCAGTCAGTCATGTGATTCTCAGCAGGAAATCGATTTGATTTGTCCTCACAGACATCAGGTCAGGTGATGGAAGAGATTCACGTCTAAAGAAGAAGAAGAACACGTCTAAAACCTGGACGTAGTCTCCGTGACGTCCCCGCAGACTGTCTAAAACCTGGATGTAGTCTCTGTGACGTCCCCGCAGACTGTCTAAAACCTGGACGTAGTCTCCGTGACGTCCCCGCAGACTGTCTAAAACCTGGACGTAGTCTCTGTGACGTCCCCGCAGACTGTCTAAAACCTGGACGTAGTCTCCGTGATGTCCCCGCAGACTGTCTAAAACCTGGACGTAGTCTCCGTGACGTCCCTGCAGACTGTCTTCAAAATAAAAGAAAAAACTATGAAGGTTTTACATTTCTATGATTTTGTCTCTGCCTCCATTGAAATGATCGGCGCCATCTTTGGAGTTTCTCTTGATGATTTGTAGTCCTTTCAGAACAAATCTCCTCCGTCCTCTGAACCCGCTCCACCTGTCGTCCGTCCAGGTCAGAACAGATAAAACGTGATGAACGATCTGGACGATTGGATCTGAAGGTTGTTAGTTTGAGTCCGATGTTCACGGATGTCCGACACTTCCTCCTACGAAGCCTCCACCAGGTGAAAGCCTCCGTTCTCCTCCATCAGCTTCTCCCTCTTCCTGGCCTGAACCAGACTGTAGACCACAGCTCCCAGTGTGTTCCTGTTCAGACTGAAGCCCCGCCCACCGCCGCGCTCCATGAAACTGGACCGCTCGTCACGACTGCTCACGAAAAACGTGCGGACCTGAAGGAAACATCAGCGTGTCAGTCCACGTTAGCGACGTTTAGTGCTGTTTGTCGGCTCAGGTAAACTCACCTTGCCGTGGCGTTCGCTGATGCCTTTGACGTAGATGTTCCCTCTGAGCTGCCGCAGGAAGCCTCGCTCCACCAGGATACAGCTGGTGGATTCTGGGACCTGATGGGGGAAGGAGCTAAGTTATAAACGTTATATAAACATACAAACACGCCTGCAGACAGGTGAGCTCACCTGTATCCTCCCGCTGACTCCGGTGCTCTCCATGCGGCTCGCCATGTTCACCGTCGTCCCCCAGATGTCGTACTGAGGTTTGGTGGCGCCGATCACGCCCGCGATCACCGGGCCGTGAGCGATACCTGCAGATGATGTCAGAGGTCACATGACGTCACATGTTTATCTTTGAGGACGGATAGTCGACCTGACGTGACGCGTACCGACTCGCAGCTGGAAGCTGTTTCCTGTGTGGATGTTGATGTGTTTCAGCGTTTCCTGCATGGCCAGAGCGAACAGCACCAACTCACTGAGGTGATGCCAGCCGTCCACACACTCCTGAGCACAACATTATACATTTATATATTCATATTATATAATATTAATGATGTGATGTTGTCTGTATGATCACCTGTCTGTCAGGAGACAGACCGGACGCTGCCATGTACGAGCTGCCGATGGTTTTAATCTTCTCCACCTCCTGGAAATAACATTCCTCCAGCAGCTGCAGGCAGAGAAATGATTCATGAAGATCAAACTGTGGCAGCTCGAGTCAGTGTGTGTGTGTGTGTGTGTGTGTGTGTGTGTGTGTGTGTGTGACCTCATCGAAGTCAGTGATGATGTGGTTTAGGAGGCGGAGACACTCGACGGGCTGATGAACGACTTCCTTCTGCTCGTAGAAGTCGGAGAAACCCGGCAGAGACGCGAAGAGGACGCCGACTCGCTCGTACGACTGAGAGTACAACTCCTGAAAACACACACACACACACACACACACACAGTTAACACCTGGATGCACACACTAACAGACACACACCTGGCGACAGGTGGCAGGTACCTCGTCATTGCGGTCTCTCTCCAGGAAGTGCTGGGCGACGTGGGCCGGCAGGATGTTGAGCAGCAGACACTCGTTGTGCTCCCTCAGCTCCTTCATGTCCTCCACTTCCTTCCTCGCCTGGAGACGCCACAGGAAGTCCAGCCGTGCCGTCGCCTCCAGCTACCAACGAAGAAGAGGATGGAATCAGAAGCAGTGAGCCAAGAGAGAGAGAGGGCGGGAGAACCTGGCAGAACCCGGCTGAACTCACCTGTCTGCTGTTGTAGAGGACGGCTGCCACAAACATCACCATGAGAACGACACAGAGTCCCTTCCTGCACAGGTGATGAGACCTGAGAGACACAACCAGTTCATACAGCGCAGTGTGTGCTGTTGGACATGCTCGCTGCTTGTAGCCGCCTCTCTCACCTGTGCGTCTCGATGAGGTAGGTGTAGAGGGAGGCGGCCAACAGGAGGACGGCCAGCTTCAACACACAGCTCAACCTGAGGAACACCGCACAGGTAACCATGGCAACCACCCCGCTCAGCACCATGTACTGCACAGAAGGGAGGTCGTGAGTGATCACGCGGTCAGAGCGGCGTGTCGTCCGCATAGAAAAGTTACGGTCGTGGCGTGGCGTGTTTAGCTCACCTCTGGATGCGTGCAGATGTTGATGTCTGGCCAGGTGGAGGTGGGCGGAGCCAGCTGGGAGTCACTGCTGTTGATGCGAGTCTCTGACAAGTCACACCACAGCTGGAGGGGAGAAGGAAGGAAGGAAGGAAGGAAGGAAGGAAGGAAGGAAGTGAGCAACAGAGAAGTGTTACTCAGGTCAACAACAGGTTTCTGCATCGCACTCACGATGTCCGAGGAGGCAACCCCGAAGTTGATGGTGATGGCGGTGAGCGTGAGCAGCGTCCGGGCGCTCTTGGTTTCGTGAACCCAGCAGCAGAGCGACTGTAGGGGGGCGGGGCAACGCTTAAACTCCTCCCCCAGAGTCAGCATCAGGAGCAGGAAGTAAATGCCACCACCGACCACGAACTGAGCCAACATCGGACAAAACCTGAGCCGTTCAAGACACCACTGTTAGACGGGTGACAGACAGGTGATGGACAGGTAGACAGACAGGTAGACAGACAGGTAGACGGACAGGTAGACAGACAGGTAGACAGACATGTAGACGGACAGGTAGACGGACATGCAGACAGACAGGTAGACGGACATGCAGACAGACAGGTAGACAGACAGGTAGACGGACAGGTGTACCGTGGGGCGGGGATTAGTGCCTGCACGGCCATCAGCAGCAGCAGCAGGATGAACGAACACACCATGTTGGACTTGAAGAGCTCGTCTCTCATTTGGGAGTACTGAGAGACAAAGAGAGGACGAGGACGATCAACCACCTGCAGACTACTCGCCACGCCTCAGAAACAGCTCCGCCCCCTACAGGAAGTGAGGTCATTACCTTTCCCTCCATGTTGGAGTCCTTGAACACCTGAGTGAATGTCGTGATGTGCTCCTTCCTCATTCGCTCGCTGCTCCGTACCTCCATCGCCCGACGGATCCTCTTGTTGACTTCCCGTGTTCCCGACCGCTGTGCTGCGATGTGATTGGGCAGCTGGGTTAAGGAGCCGTTGGTGAAGGTGGCGAGGATCTACGGAGCACCACAAGGGACAACAGAGGGTTAAAATGTCAAACATTGCTCTCGGACACTCCCGTCCTGAAACACTTCTGTTGTCCTCACAAAGTTCATTCCCAGGATGTCTCCGAACGGCAGCTCTGCGCTCCAGCTCGTCATCTCGTCGTAACTCGGACGTCTCGCTCTCGGCCACTCCGCCTCCTCTCGCGGCACCGGGCGGATCAGGTATGTGTCGATGTTGTGTTTCCGTAGAAACTCGTTGCGTTCCTGGCCACGTCCCGCCTCCGTCTCGTAGATCCCGCCGAGACAGTCCCGAGTGGCCCGAGAGATGTGAATCCGTCTGAGGACGACAGGAAACCACGTTTAAACATGTTTGAACTCAGTGTTGGAAGAACGTTGAAGAAACGTTTGTGTCTAACCCCGGCACTCCTGCGGCCTCCAGGCTGTTGGCGATGTCGACGTCCCAGCTCCAGATGTCAAACTGCCACTTCTGAAGACCCAACACGCCACAAAGGACGGAACCGGAGTGCACGCCGATCCTCATGTCCACGTCCTGCTGCAGCTCCCGACGAACAAACCTGCAACCGGACAACGCCGTGACGCCGCCATCAATGCGTGTGTGTGTGTGTGCGTGTGTGTGTGTGTTTACCGTATGGTGTTGATCATACTGAGGCCCATCTCCACACAGCAGCGAGCGTGTCCTCTCTGAGGCTCTGGTACTCCAGACACGCAATAATAACAGTCACCCAGGATCTTAATCCGCAAACACTGATGCTCCTAAACACACAAACACACACACACACACACACACACACACACACAATACCAATGTGTCAAAATAAAACCAACAAACTGGAACTGGAACATAAAACCGATACTTAAAAGTTGACGTGGTTGCCACGGTGACACGACCTCAGCCAGCCTATCGAAGCGGCCGAAGAGCTCGTTGAGAGTTTTGACGAGTTCTTGAGCCGAAAGAATCAACGACAGAGACGTGAAGCCGATGATGTCAGCAAACAGGATGCTGCAGAGGAGACACAAGACTCACAGAGGACTTCTTCCACCAAATATACGTTAAATAAAGGTTAAATAAAGGTTATATAAAGGTTACAGTAAGTAATAAAGTACTTGTGGGGTTCCTCAGGGTTCTGTGCTCGATCCTTTATATTTTATCTCCATCAGTTTTAATTCTCCACCTGTCTGTGGCGCT
>CP136876.1:14723609-14726109 GCA_033000465.1 Sciaenops ocellatus | reverse complement strand
CCAATAAAACGTGCAAATACAAGAACCACAGACACACACACACAGAGACACACACACACACTGACACACACACAGAGACACACACACACAGAGACACACACACACACTGACACACACACAGAGACACACACAGACACACAGAGAGAGACACACACACAGACACAGAGACACACACAGACACACACACACAGAGAGACACACACACACAGAGACACACACACAGACACAGAGACACACACACAGAGACACACACACACAGAGACACACAGACACAGAGACACACACACACACACACACACACAGAGACACACACACACACACACACACACACACACACACAGAGACACACAGACACAGACACACACAGACACAGACACACACACACACACACACACACACATTTAAACATGCGTGTCCTCACTAATGTGGATAAACATTGTGACCTCACAGTAAACGCATCATCCACACATCACATGACTGAAGCGTGACGCGGACGAGTCACGAGGACTTCAAAGTGTTGATGACATCATGACTCATCATTAATGTTTCCACAAACAAACTGACTTCATGTGATGATGATCTGAGTAACGTGATAACAACGTTAAACTGAAGGTGAAGATTCACTAAATGATTCAGACACAAACATTTTTTTAGACTTTTAAGAAGATTTACAAGTTTTAAATTATTTTCTGGTAACGAGTTCGTTTGATGGAATTAATTAAAATAAATGAACAAAATGATTAACTTAGTGACTGAGGGGAAACTCTGAAATGGAATTATTATTACTGTAAGACGTGTTGTCATCGAAGAGACAGTTATTAATTAAAACAATTAAAATCTAATTTGTGACTTCAGGGTCAATTAATGAGTTAATTAACTGAATCATCAGTGACGATCAGAAATGTTGTGAGGAGACGGATCGTTACGTAAGAAGAAATGAAAACTCGTTAACGTGTAATTAAAGAACGTTGGTGAGGTCACAGATGATGCACGTTAACGGCACTAATTAGTCACATCCTGTAAACATCTGATGATGTCATCAGAGGGACGTTTCACATCGTTAACATTAAACATGCATATTAATTATGATGTCACACCTTTAAGCTTGGCACACAGAGGACGACGAGGACGACACACACCTGATTAACACTTCATTAATTATTTTATTAACGAGTTTGTGACGTCACTGATGACATCATCAACAGACACACACACACACACACACACACACACACTCACACACACGTTATGTTGGCACATCAGACCTTTATGTTAAATATATAATAAATAAACAGCTGTGTGTGTGTGTGTGTGTGTGTGTTCTTCAGTCCATGTCTGAGTGACAAGAGGTCCGGTGTCTGTCAGAGGGTTCAGGAGTGTGTTCAGGTGTGTTCAGGTGTGTGTTTAGGTATGTTCAGGTGTGTGTTCAGGTATGTTCAGGTGTGTTCAGGTGCGTGTTCAGGTGTGTGTTCAGGTGTGTGTTTAGGTGTGTTCAGGTGTGTGTTCAGGTGTGTGTTTAGGTATGTTCAGGTGCGTGTTCAGGTGTGTGTTCAGGTGTGTTCAGGTGCGTGTTCAGGTGCGTGTTCAGGTGTGTTCAGGTGTGTGTTCAGGTGTGTGATCAGGTATGTTCAGGTGTGTTCAGGTGTGTGTTCAGGTGTGTGTTCAGGTATGTTCAGGTATGTTCAGGTGTGTGTTCAGGTGTGTGTTCAGGTATGTTCAGGTGTGTTCAGGTGTGTGTTCAGGTGTGTGTTCAGGTATGTTCAGGTATGTTCAGGTGCGTGTTCGGGTGTGTGTTCAGGTGTGTGTTCAGGTGTGTGTTCAGGTGTGTGATCAGGTATGTTCAGGTATGTTCAGGTGTGTGTTCAGGTGTGTGTTCAGGTATGTTCAGGTGTGTTCAGGTGTGTGTTCAGGTGTGTTCAGGTGTGTTAAGGTGTGTGTTCAGCTGTGTTCAGGTATGTTCAGGTGTGTGTTCAGGTGTGTTCAGGTATGTTCAGGTGTGTTCAGGTGTGTTCAGGTGTGTGTTCAGTTGTGTGTTCAGGTGTGTTCAGGTGCGTGTTCAGGTGTGTTCAGGTGTGTGTTCAGGTGTGTTCAGGTGTGTTAAGGTGTGTGTTCAGCTGTGTTCAGGTATGTTCAGGTATGTTCAGGTGTGTTCAGGTGTGTGTTCAGGTGTGTTCAGGTGTGTTAAGGTGTGTGTTCAGCTGTGTTCAGGTATGTTCAGGTGTGTTCAGGTGTGTGTTCAGGTATGTTCAGGTGTGTTCAGGTGTGTTCAGGTGTGTGTTCAGGTATGTTCAGGTGTGTGTTCAGGTGTGTTCAGGTGTGTGTTCAGGTGTTATTTGATGTTCTTCAGTAGTGACGTGCGAGCGTTCACCACGGCCTTGAAGGCGTCCTCGCTGCCGGGGGCAACACATTTGTCCGGGTGCAGCAGGACCGCCAACTTCCTGTACGCCTTGTTCACTTCCTCCCTGAAACAACCAGGAAACAAACAGCGTGACACACACAC
>CP136876.1:14716109-14718609 GCA_033000465.1 Sciaenops ocellatus | reverse complement strand
CGCCTCATAGCACACAATGCTAACCAGCTAGCCGCTTCAAAGTTCCGCTCATTCCTTTCAAAATAAAAGTCCTTCCTCTTCTTCGTTACTGGCGGACTTGTTTACAAATTATGAAGCAACACTCCTTTAAAATAACTTTATAACTTCTACTAACGATTATCATCAATTTATTCCTGAAAAACAGTTAAACATCAAGTGTTTGATCTGATAAATGTCTTCATTTGAACAACAGATAGTTATTTTAGTACATGACTTTCTATTAAGTCATTAATATTATTTAACATGTTGACTGCTGGTTTGCAGTTTAAATGTTTGTTTTTGTTCCAGATTCATAATTTATAAACAAACTGAAACAAACTGTTAATAATAAAAAAGATGTTCTGTTGTCGTCCAGCAGGTGGCAGCAGTCCACACGTCATTTGGATTCATTAGATTTTATTATCAGAACATGACGTCATCACAAAAGCAACAAATTCTCAGGAAAATATTCAAACAACAAAAGAAATGTCTGATGAGATGAAGGAGAACAGAATGACTGCAGGATGTGAGGAATATGATCACAACCAACAACAACAACAGCAACAACAACGGCAACAGCAACAGCAACGGCAACAACAACTCTTTAAAAAGGAAACTTAAAGCTGCACGACACGTCTTAAAAGCTGCAAATGAATGTACAGAGGCCCAGAAGGTCCAATCATAAAAAACAAACTAACTAATAATATAAAATGTGTAATTTAACCATTTAATTCAAGTTATTGAAAATATTTACTGCTGCATTTATTCATGTGATCATTTATTTAAGTTTTACTGAAACTGAAACATAAAATCATTTTCTAACTTCAGAAACGTTTATTTAATATTTTAATATATTTTTATTATTTCATATCAAACATCTGAAACGTGAGAGAGAGATCACATGATCACGTGACTGATCAGAACACGGATATCTGGATTTTAATCATTTGTACAAAAGTTATTTATAAAATGTGACACGGCCTCAGGTAGCTGATACCTGTGTGACATCATGAGGTTCATGGCAGGTCATGTGACTGTTAAATGGTCTGTGCAGCCAATAGAAATAAATGTGATATAAAAACATTTAAAAAGCACAAAGTGGAGACGGACGGCTGAGCAGACGCTTCAGATGTCGGACGGCGTTAGCGAGCAGGAAGTGGCTTCATCTGCAGCGAGTCGTAGGTGTCTTTGGTGGCCGAGCTCAGACCCTGAACACACAAAATATTATATTATATATGTACTAATATACATATTATATTTATTTCATTCAAACCTGTTAGCCGTCCACTCACCTGGTACACCTGCTCGGCCTTCCTCTGACGCTGCAGACACAAACGTGGAAAATGTTAAAAATGAAAATATAAAAATAGATTCAAACATTCTGAAATAAATAAAGTGCAAACAGAAGAATCAAATGATTTAAATAGAACAACAATATTTCAGACCTCTCGTTTGACAGGAAGCTCCTTATATTCTCCATCTGTGCGTTTGTTCAAGTCCTGAATGAAGAAAATCTCTTTTTATTTACTCTGCAGCTGAAATATTTCAATTCTTTATACGCCATTAAAAAATGAAAAAGTTACCGTATACGTGGCGTTGTCGTCCATTCTGCGGTTCTATAGAACAGAACAGACCAGAGTCAGTCAGGGTTCTAGTTTTTATGTTCTCTCAGAGAACTTCATGAAATAAAATCAGATTTACTGCAGAGCGGAAACAGAAACACTCACTCGTCCTCTCTCAGGATCTCCTCTCATCAGCGGGGCGTAAGCTGCCGAGTCCTGACCCTGAAGATCCTGAACAACACAAGGCAGAGGACTTAGCTCTGAGCTAACTTAGCTCTGAGCTACCTTAGCCTGACGCTAACTTAGCTCTGAACTACCTTAGCCTGACGCTAACTTAGCTCTGAACTACCTTAGCTCAGAACTTAGCCTGGTGCTAACTTATCTCTGAACTACCTTAGCCTGGTGCTAACTTATTTCTGAACTACCTTAGCCTGGTGCTAACTTATCTCTGAACTACCTTAGCTCAGAACTACCTTAGCCTGGTGCTAACTTATCTCTGAACTACCTTAGCCTGGTGCTAACTTATCTCTGAACTACCTTAGCCTGGTGCTAATTTAGCTCTGAACTACCTTAGCCTGGTGCCAATTTAGCTCTGAGCTAAGGGGGCTCAGAGCCCCCTTAGCTCAGAGCTAAATTGGCACCAGGCTAACTTAGCTCAGAACTAACTTAGCCTGGTGCTAACTTAGCTCTGAGCAAACTTAGCCTGGTGCTAACTTAGCTCTGAGCAAACTTAGCCTGGTGCTAACTTTGTGGGGTTTTATTATCACCTAATTAAAACAGGTCGCAGTGGTGACAAATATTTATGTCTGCTAACTGCAGGTGCAACTGTTTGTGTTGCTAACTGACAATATTAGCATGCTAATATCCGGCTTGTTTAGAGTAAAACATGGAGTAACTTTATAAAAGTTAAAAATGATTTC
>CP136876.1:14633609-14711109 GCA_033000465.1 Sciaenops ocellatus | reverse complement strand
GAGCTGAACTTCATGTCAGAGACGATTCAGCTTCAGAAACCACAGAGCTGCTTCCTGAAGCGAGGCGAGGGCTCACTGTTTGTGGTCGCTTCATTTTCTTCACTCAAACACAAAACAGAGCTGCAACACGAGCGACTATTAGAGCCACGACCACGTCTGACTTTAACCAACAGTCAGAAACATTCAGCGAACAATGCTGTGAAATATGTTCTGCATGTTAATGCTTCATCACGTCCCTTCAAACATGTGTGTGTGTGTGTGTGTGTGTGTGTGTGTGTGTAGACTTTAAGTAAATCTCCATTCACCTGAAAATTATAATCATAAAGTTTACACGCGTGTTCAGAGGAACACGGACCTTTCCTCTTGTCATTAACCCTGCAAACCACACGAAGGACATACAATCATTGTTTGTGTTTCTGTCATTAATATTTATATCTGAGTCATTAACATGAAGTTTTTACAGTTTAGAGGACCGCAGTGCTCAGAGGAGCGTCGGCCATTTAATGAGTCTGTTATCATGAATTAATTCATTTCCTTCACGAGCCTCCATGTTACGGACACCGCTGTTTGAAGCTGCAGCATTTTTAATTATTAACGTGAAGTAAAGTGTTACAACATTAAATATAAACTCAACTGCTCTTTGTTGTTTTGTGTGGATTAAAGAAAACATGAAGTCATTTTTATTTTTATCTGAAGTCTGTTTTCAGCTGAGAGACACTTCACTTCACTTTACTTCACTTTATTTTACTTCACTTCACTTTACTTCACTTCACTTTACTTTATTTTACTTTACTTCACTTTATTTTACTACACTTCACTTTATTTTATTTATTTTTTCACTTCACTTCACTTTATTTTACTTCACTTCACTTTATTTTACTACACTTCACTTTATTTTACTTTACTTTATTTTACTTCACTTCACTTTATTTTACTTCACTTTATTTTACTACACTTCACTTTACTTTATTTTACTTCACTTTATTTTATTTATTTTTTTACTTTATTTTACTTCACTTTATTTTATTTTACTTCACTTCACTTTATTTTATTTATTTTTTTACTTTATTTTACTTCACTTCACTTTATTTTATTTTATTTTACTTCACTTCACTTTATTTTATTTATTTTTTTACTTTATTTTACTTCACTTTATTTTATTTTACTTCACTTCACTTTATTTTATTTATTTTTTTACTTTATTTTACTTCACTTCACTTTATTTTATTTATTTTTTTACTTTATTTTACTTCACTTCACTTTATTTTATTTTATTTTACTTCACTTCACTTTATTTTATTTATTTTTTTACTTTATTTTACTTCACTTTATTTTATTTTACTTCACTTCACTTTATTTTATTTATTTTTTTACTTTATTTTACTTCACTTCACTTTATTTTATTTTACTTTACTTCACTTTATTTTATTTTATTTTACTTTACTTCACTTCACTTTATTTTACTTCACTTCACTTTATTTTATTTTATTTTATTTTACTTCACTTCACTTTATTTTATTTTATTTTACTTCACTTTATTTTATTTTACTTTACTTCACTTTATTTTATTTTATTTTATTTTACTTTACTTTACTTCACTTCGTCACAGTTTGAAACTTTATGAACGCTGTGATGGACGAGTCTCTAAAATGACCGCGATGGCGTGTTGCAGTCGTCATGAACTCTCCATGTTTGCTCTGTAAACATACCTCCATTTTACTTTGTGGATATTTTCACCTTTAAACTAGTTTAAACTGGTCTAAACTGCTCTTTAAACTGGTCTAAACTGCTCTTTAAACTGGTCTAAACTGGTCTAAACTGGTGTTTAAACTGGTCTAAACTGGTCTAATCTGGTGTTTAAACCAGTTTAAACTGGTCTAAACTGCTCTTTAAACTGGTCTAAACTGGTGTTTAAACTGGTCTAAACTGGTGTTTAAACTGGTCTAAACTGGTCTAATCTGGTGTTTAAACCAGTTTAACCTGGTCTAAACTGCTCTTTAAACTGGTCTAAACTGGTCTAATCTGGTGTTTAAACCAGTTTAAACTGGTCTAAACTGCTCTTTAAACTGGTCTAAACTGGTCTAATCTGGTGTTTAAACCAGTTTAAACTGGTCTAAACTGGTGTTTAAACTGGTCTAATCTGGTGTTTAAACCAGTTTAACCTGGTCTAAACTGGTGTTTAAACTGGGCTGTTGTTTAGCTCAGTTGGTAGAGTGTCCGCCCCGTGTACGAAGGCTCAGTTCTTGCAGTTGCGGTCCAGGGTTTGAATCTGACCTGTGACTCTTTGCTGCATGTCATTCCCATCTCTCTCTCTCTCTCTACATTCCTGTCACTCTTCAGCTGTCTCTGTACAATAAAGTTCATTAAGGCCAAAAAAAATATTTAAAAAAAATGCTGCAGCTTCAAACAGCGGTGTCCGTAACATGGAGGCTCGTGAAGGAAATGAATTAATTCATGATAACAGACTCATTAAATGGCCGACGCTCCTCTGAGCACTGCGGTCCTCTAAACTGTAAAAACTTCATGTTAATGACTCAGATATAAATATTAATGACAGAAACACAAACAATGATTGTATGTCCTTCGTGTGGTTTGCAGGGTTAATGACAAGAGGAAAGGTCCGTGTTCCTCTGAACACGCGTGTAAACTTTATGATTATAATTTTCAGGTGAATCTGTCAAATAAACTTGAAAAGGCCAAATATATATATATATATATAAACTGGTTTAAACTGGTGTTTAAATGGGACAAAGCTGCTCATCATGTGAGCGGTCAGCCAGCGTGATGTCACTGGTGAACCTTCAGAAACCATTAGAAAACCAAACACAAACCTTTAATTGATTTGTTAGTCAGTGAAAACTTAAAGTTTGATTAACAACAAAAATGTTCTGAATTTAATATTTATGAACCGGTTTACGTATCAGTTGTACACCCTGGCGACGTGTTGAGGTGACAGCAGTTTTTAATTGTTCTGTAAATCATATTTATGCTTCCTGACGTCCAATTAATGAATTAATTAACTTTGATGGAGATGCTAAGATTAGCAGCTAGCTTTTAAGCACAACTTCAAGTTCAAAGTAGAAAAAACAGAAGTGAAATGAACAACAGTCCAAAAACATCAAACACGTCGTCAGACATAATTAATCTCTGCAGTTAATTACAAACCTGAAACCTCGTTTGTCACTTTGTGATTTTTAGTTCTTGAAGCTTTTCACGCGTTCTCACAGGAAGTGACACGCAGATAATGGCGGGTCAACACAAACCATCAAAACAAACTTTTAAATATTTTCAGTTACAAAGAAAATAAAAGTTGATGTGTGAGTGCACATTTTGAAAATCAAACAGACTTTCTGTTCATGTCTTTAAAAAGACGAATGAAGTTTGAACTTTGAGTCCGCTCATCTCGCTCGTGACATTTTGACCTGAACGCTTCGAGTCTTCGTGATCTGGAGTCTTACCTGCCGGAGGAAACACAGAGGCGAGGACCAGCAGGCCAGACATCCACACCCGGAGCTCCATCCCAAACCGGTTTCCCCAAAAAGACGTTTTTCTTCAAACTGCTTTCAGTCACCAGCGACGAACCGAAGGACGACTGAAGCAAACGTGCGTCTTCCTCTCTCGTCTTTAAGTAGAACAGGAAGTGGTGAGGAGCTGCTGTGCCAGGTGACACACATTATCTATACGAATGTTTCTCCCACACACACACACACACACAGAACAACAAGTTCACTTTTTCACTTCTGTTTGTTTTTTTTAGTTGTTTTTATGTTTGTACCTGACTTTAAAGTGTTTTAATATTTCATTTATCAAACTCTTTTTGTTATTTGGACATTTTTTATTTCCCAAAAGAAGTTTCTTCATACAAAATGGAGCGTATGAAGATAAAGTGTGTTGAAATATCCTCTCAGATAAACTACACAAACATTCAAAGAGGATGAATCGTGCAGCCTGAAGGGGTCGATACTCTCCGAGAGGTCACGAGAGAGACAAAGGAAGAAGATTCAAAATGCTTGATGGACTTCAGTTTTCTCTCCTCTTGCTCTGAGCCCTGCTGGGCTGGACCAAAACATCAAATGTGAAGCTGCCCCAGAGCTTTAGCTCGGCCTCCATCGACGTGTTCTGATGCATCGTGAAGTATCGCATTAGAGAAGTTTGATGGAGAGAACAAGAGAGCCGAGAGCGGCCCACCGGCTCCACGCCTTCGTCCAAATATGGTCACTTCTGGCTCCAAAATGGTGACAGGTGACGTCACGGTGTGTTTACGCAGATCGTCCAATGAGAAAGCTTCATACGTCAGCGTATCCACGTCGATGCTACTTTATACTCCTCAGCGGGAAAAGTACTTTTTACTTCACGACCGCTCTGCTTGACCTTCACGACGCCGTCTGGTGGACTCCGTGTCCGTCGTGTGGACGATGCTAACTTAGCATGCTAACTTGTTTTTAAACAGCTCAAACATACAAACGTTGTTGTTTTGTGTCGTTTGAGCAGAAAAACAGAAAACAGAAGAGGTGGAGACATTTTGTATTTTTTCTTCACAAACTTTATTTCTACAAATCATTTCTCCAAAAATAAAACTCTTATTTTGAAAGCATCCATTTGTCAGCAGATTCAAGTGATCACAGCCTGCCTGAAGCTAAGACTCATGGGAGATGAAGTTTAAAAGATGACGCACGTTGAAGCTGTTTCACTGGTTAATAAACCTCCAGAATGTCAAAGTGAGTTGACTGAATGAAGGTGAAATATTTATTCAAACTTGATTTGTGCTGTCCATCATGGGACCAGCTTCCTGTCACAGTAAATATTAGAACAGGCACAGAGGCACTTTGTTTTCTTTACATTCAATCTTAATATTTTGTTTCCAGCTGATGAAGTCAGTCTGTTTGTATGCGTTTGATTTGAAGCTCAGCGGCTCCCTCAGCTGGTCAAACATGTTCATGACAGAACGACACACCTGCACACACATTTACAATCACACACACACACCTGAGATTCACTCTGCAAGAAAAGAAAAAAGAATTTTAAGTTGAAAAGGATCAAAATGTTTAAAGTGGCTTTAAATGGACTCATGTTGTAGTTTCCATTTATACTGCAGAACTACAAACAGAGCAAAGAGAACTACAAGAGCCAGCAGCTCTGGCAGTCAGTGGTGCTTCCTGTGCGGCGTCGCCTGGAAGTATTCTTCTGGAGTGACGGTCTTCACCCCGCCAAAATAATCCAACACCCACACCTGAAACGAGCAACAAGGACGTTAACGAGGCTTCCTGCCCTCTGATTGGCTGATGACATGAAACACCTAAAAATACCTGTCGAGTTTGTTTGAAATGTGGATCTGATCTGAGTACTGCAGTTAGCAGTAGTACTACTTGTAGTTGGAACAGTAGCTGTCAGAGTACTCGCTGTAGCAGTGGCTGCAGTAGTATTCACAGTACTTGTAGAAGTAGTAGTCTGTAGTACTGCGTGGTTGCAGTAGTCGTAGTACTGCGTGGCCGCAGTAGTCGTAGTACTGGTACCTGTGTGATGTTGAACTTGACAAAGAACCAGTTGTGGTCAGACGGCCAGTCGATCATCTCCGGATGTCGACTGAACAGAGCTTTCTTAGCAAACTCCGCCTCCGTCCCGTTCACCTGGACAAGAGGAGGGAGGGAGGTGAGGGTCATGTGACTGCTCGGGCTTTCTCACCTGGATACGCAGGTGTGTGTATTTGTACCTGGATCACAGAGCCGGACAGGATGATGTGAGCGCAGAGAGGACTCTGAGGGTCGAAGCCCTGCTGTCTGCAGTAATCGGTCTGAGCCAGAGACATGGACAGAGACGCCTGAGGGTTCACCTGCAGGGACACACACTTCACTTCAACTGCTTTCAGCACTTCATCTCTGACCTCTTTAACATTCAGCTGCTCTGAGCTCAACACTTCACCTCCTTTCACTGCCTATGGCTGAGTGTGCACACCTGAAATCAAATTATTAAGACACTTCACTGACACTTCACCTCCTTTCACTGGACGCTTTAACTGACTTCTGTTTCTCAGTGTGCACACCTGAGTGACTCCGATTACTTTCAGCACACTTCTGAGTCTGTTGTGATCACTGACACTTCATTGACACTTCACCTCCTTTCACTGCCTGCAGAGTAAAAGCTGAAGTGTCAGCGCTGAAAGGAGCGGACGTGTTCTGTAAAGTTTCATAAACCTTTCACTGCACGTGCTGTAGCTTCACTCATCTCAGCTCTCCTGTCACATGACTCCAAAACTGCTGAGTCACGGTGGAGTCACATGACTCCAAAACTGCTGAGTCACGGTGGAGTCACATGACTCCAAAACTGCTGAGTCACGGTGGAGTCACGTGAATCCTAAACTGCGTGTTTATATAACATATTATTATATTTATATTATAGAACAAACTGTTGTTCTATAATATAAATATAATAATATATTATTATATTTATATTAAATTAAATGTGTATGACAGTAATAACACTTCCTCTGTAATTCTTGTTATGAAATATTATGAAGTAAATGATCAGAAGTCGATGCTCATTAAAATAACATCGACCCCGACAGAAATGGACCGGACCACCGGGACGGTACCTCCAGGTCCTGCACGGAGATCTCCATGCGGGTCAGGTACATGTAGGGCACCCCGGAGCCGGAGCCCTCCGGCCCGTCGCTGACCGAGAAGGCGTTGGAGAACGGCTGTCCCACCACCGGCTTGTGGGTGGAGATGGTGGCCATGGAGGCCCAGTCACACTGGTGGGCGACGAAGCGGGCGACCCGGGCCACCTGGTCGTGAGGCGGGATCCGGACCCGGCTGCAGGAGGCCTGGGAGAAGGAAGAGGCCCAGAGGAGCACACACGCAGCCCGGAAAACAGCGTCCATGGTCGGGTTGAGTGTCTGAAGAACAGTCGGTGAGACACACCGGAGGTGCACGAGATATAAACAACACACGGAGATCCGGGCTGGACTTTCAAAATAAAAGCAGCAGTGACGGTTCCAAGAGAAGGCTCAACGTCCGGTTTTCAAAATAAAAGCAGCAGTGACGGTTTCAAGAGAAGGCTCAACGTCCGGTTTTCAAAATAAAAGTGGCGGTGACGGTTACGAGAAGACTCAACGTCCGGTTTTCAAAATAAAAGCAGCAGTGACGGTTCCAAGAGAAGGCTCAACGTCCGGTTTTCAAAATAAAGGTGGCGGTGACGGTTACGAGAAGGCTCAACGTCCGGTTTTCAAAATAAAAGCAGCAGTGACGGTTACGAGAAGGCTCAACGTCCGGTTTTCAAAATAAAAGCGGCAGTGACAGTTTTATTTATTTATTTTTTATTTTTTATTTGAACATATAACAATACATGAACAATGATAAACTCAAACATAAGCAACTTATACTTAAAGGTATATTCTCTTAAATTTCAAACTGAAAAACTTATTTCAGTAGTGTATAACACATCTCAACAGCAAACATATAACAGATATAAGATGGATGAAAAATGAAGATAATGAAACAAATAATAAGGAATAAAAGTAAAAACAAATAAAAGAAGTAAATCCGAATGAATTAAATACAAGGGGTTTAGGATAGGTTACATTCTGCTATAAATGTGGACAGTTTCTTTGCATGGGGATTATTTATTTGTTTCAGGCATTTTTGTTTCTGGAGCTGGACGATATTAAGTCCTGGAGAGATTTCCACAAATTTTGGACAGTCTCACATTCGTAAAAGGTGCTCTGTTGTTTCCAAATTCGTTTTACAGATATAACAGTTTTCTACATCAAATTTAAATCTTCTTTTTATAAATTCATTTGAGGATAAATGTTGTTTATAGTTTTAAAATGAACTTCGTTACACTTTGGGAGAATTGGGAGTTTTAAGTACCTTGTTTGAATAATTGATATGTCAGAATTGTTATAATCTCTCAGAGCGAGCGAGCTTTTTGTTATATCTGGATATAAAGTGTTAACTAAGTACTGCCTTAAAAACGACGGTGACAGTTCCAAGAGAAGGCTCAACGTCCGGTTTTCAAAATAAAAGAGGCGTTGATGGTTCCAAGAGAAGGCTCAACGTCCGGTTTTCAAAATAAAAGCTGCAGTGGCGGTTCCAAGAGAAGACTCAACGTCCGGTTTTCAAAATAAAAGCTGCAGTGACGGTTCAAAGGGAAGGCTCAATGTCCGTTTTTCAAAATAAAAGCGGCGGTAACGGTTCCAACAGAAGGCCCAATGTCCGGTTTTCAAAATAAAAGCAGTAGATTTGTCACTAATGATTCAAACTTTTGGACTTTTTGACATATTTTTGATGGTCTCATGTTTAAATCATACAAATCAAATCAAATCATACAGTTATGTCCAGGAAACAGACAAGAGTGTGTAAGTCTGTCTTCATTTACTCATCATCAGTTTGAATCCAGACATTAATAAACTGTTGATTTGAAGTTCTGGAATAATGAACCAGAGTTTATTCTTTCCTTACAAATCACTTTTTACCCAGCTGAATGTCGTGATGGAAGGACTGAAGGACTGAGGTCTTTGTTTTGGACATTTTGTCTTTACGGACACGTAGGAGACGCAGACAGGAAACATGGGGGTAGAGAGAGGGGTATGACATGCAGCAAAGGTCCCCACCAGAATCTAACCAGGGACACATGGTGTGGGACAGAAATAACATCAGCTGTGTGATCCTGGACACACTCAACTGATCTGTTCAGCAGAGACAATGTTTGTCTGACAGGAGGAGACTCTCCGTCCTACAGACGACACAGAGACAATGAAGAACCAGGCCAGAACCCAAACCCAGGATAAAGAGGTTCAGTGAATGTGGTGTTGAGGGTGTGGAGGTGGATCAGTGTGTCAGAGGAGACTCTGTAGAAGGACAGAGTGCCAGCAGGACAGTCCACATACACTGCTACTCTGTTAGAGACCGAGGAGGAGGAGGAGGAGGAGGAGGAGGAGGAGGAGGAGGAGGAGGAGATGGATGTTCTTCTGTTATTGTGACAGACAGAGTAACCATCATCAGAGCAGTACAGTCTCCAGGACAGATCATTCCTTCCAAACAAACAGTCATCACTCCCTCCTCTCCTTCTGATTCTTCTGTAACTCACTGATATATGAACTCTTCCTCTCCACTCGACCTCCCAGTAACAGCGACCAGTCAGACCAGTTCTACACAGCAGCTGAGGCCAGAGCTCAAATCTGTCTGGATGATCAGGATATGACTGAACCTCATTCACAAACATCATCTTCCTGTTGTTGTCAGACAGTTTGATCTCTCTGCTTACTGTGTTTGTGTCGACTGTGAGTTCACAGGAATCTGATGGAGAGAACAAGACAGTTATTAATCTATCATCTGTTCATTTATTGATGATGACATCAGAGATTTGAAGGAGTGATGTCACAGTTTGAAGATGGTTTGTTTTCATCAATCAAATTAAAAACACACTTACACTTCCTCAGACCTGGTCTCAACCATCGGACTCCAGCAGGCTCCACCCTGAAAGGAGGAGGGGGGTCAGACCAGCACATCCTCTTTCAGCATGCAAACATGGACATTACATCACTCTCATACACAGTTTGGTTTTTCTGTTCACATGGAGGGTTGGGATTTGATTCATTTGATTCAATCCAAATCCACTATCTGATTCCTTTTGAATCCTTTATTCAATCTAATCAGGTTTCACTTTCAACATTTGCAGGTAACTCAATTTAGAAACAACAAAAGTCAAAGGCTCCGGTCCAATAGTCTTTTTGTTCAGGAAGGTTCCTCACTGAGTGAAATGACCCAGAAGGATTTAAGTGTCAGCCATGATAAGAGCTGTTTGAATTCTCTGAAGAAGGAAAAGAGCTTCACTGCTTCCTTTCCTGTCTCCTTTAGCAGAGGAGACACTGGACCATCCTTTACCAAAGGAAAGGAGATGATGCCGTCCCACAATTCCTTGTGGCGGCAACAAGAAAGTAATGCAGCGTTCAGACAGGAGGAGGCGCTGCAGGGAAAAGGTGGCTTCTGGGAGTTTGTCTGTTTGTGCTGAACGTAACCTCTGTGGACCAATCAGGAGAGAGCTTTTTATTTCTCTGATTAACAACTTTATCGAGGCCGACGCTCGCTCACTCTCATTCACTGTCTATGTCTCTCAACCAAAGCTGTCTGTCTGCCTGTCTGTCACTGTGCTGAGGTGTGTGTACAGATTAGTATAGGTAGTCATAATGCTCCATCACTTTATAACTAGTTAAGAGCATCCTTAAGACACTGAAGTTATAATTCATTATAAGTCACATCTATAATATTATCACTGTATTCTTGACCTCATGACCTTTTCCATCGAGGTGGAGGAAAAGTGTTTAGGAAAGGACAGAGGAGGTCATTTTTTTGACTATTGGACCGCAGACAAAGATTGAGTTGAGATCTGTCACCAGCTTTGACACAGAAAATGTTTCCAGCTCTTCCTCCTCTATCACACTGATTGTCTGTGGCTGCAGCAGGCCTGTTCATACCTGAGAGTGTCCAGTCTCCAGTGTGGATCCTCCAGTCCAGCAGACAGCAGCTTCACTCCTGAGTCTCCTGGATGATTGTAGCTCAGGTCCAGCTCTCTCAGATGGGAGGGGCTGGAGCTCAGATCTGAGGCCAGAGAAGTACAGCCTTCCTCTGTGATCAGACAGCCTGACAGCCTGAAAACACACAAAACAACACACATGGAAGATCATCTGAGGTCCTGCTGCGTCAGTCAAATACAAGAAGAAACTGTCTACTGTCTTTAAATGGTCATCAGCTGAATGGGTTAATGGATCCTGACCTGAGACTTTCCAGTGTACAGTGTGGACTCTGTAGTCCAGCAGACAGCAGCTTCACTCCTGAATCCTGCAGGTTGTTGTTACTCAGGTCCAGATCTTTCAGACTAGAGGACTGGGAGCTGAGAACTGAGGACAGAGCTTCACAGCTTCTCTCTGAGAGGTTACAGCCACTCAGTCTGGAGAAACAACAGAAAGGAAACAAGTTATAAGTTTTTTTCTCCAGTTGAAAGATATCAGAGTATTTATTGATGAATAAATCACACTTACAGAGCTTTGTTGGAGGCTTTGATCACTGGCAGCAGCCTCAGAAGAGCCTCCTCTGAAGCAGAGAATTTCTTCAGGTCAAACACGTCCAGATCTTCTTCTGATGACAGTAAGATGAAGACCAGAGCTGACCACTGAGCAGGAGAGAGTTCATCTGTGGAGAGTCTTCCTGAACTCAGGTACTGTTGGATCTGCTCCACTAGAGAACGATCATTCAGTTCATTCAGACAGTGGAACAGATTGATGCGTCTCTCTGCAGAGGGAGTCTCTTCAATCTTCTTCTTGATGTACTTGACCGTTGCCTGATTGGTTCTTGAGTCACTTCCTGTCTGTGTCAGCAGACCTTGTAGGAGAGTCTGATTGGTCTCCAGTGAAAGTCCCAGGAGGAAGCGGAGGAACAAGTCCAGGTGTCCATTTGGACTCTGTAAGGCCTCGTCCACAGCACTCTGGTAGAAGTGTGTCTCTGCAGATTTCTGTTGTTCTTCTGACAGCAGATTGACTCCAGAGTTGGTGAATGTCAGATGGACATGAAGAGCAGCCAGAAACTCCTGAACACTCAGATGGATGAAGCAGAACACCTTGTCCTGGTACAGTCCTCTCTCCTCTTTAAAGATCTGTGTGAACACTCCTGAGTACACTGAGGCTGCTCTGATATCGATGCCACACTCTGTCAGGTCTGATTCATAGAAGATCAGGTTTCCTTTCTGCAGCTGCTCAAAAGCCAGTTTTCCCAGAGACTCAATCATCTTCCTGTTCTCTGGACTCCAGTGTGGATCTGTCTCAGCTCCTCCATCATACTTGATGTTCTTCACTTTGGCCTGAACCACCAGGAAGTGGATGTACATCTCAGTCAGGGTCTTGGGCAGCTCTCCTCCCTCTCTGGTCTTCAACAGATCCTCCAGAACTGTAGCAGAGATCCAGCAGAAGACTGGGATGTGGCACATGATGTGGAGGCTTCGTGATGTCTTGATGTGGGAGATGATTCTGCTGGCCTGCTTCTCATCTCTGAATTTCTTCCTGAAGTACTTGTCCTTCTGTGGGTCAGTGAACCCTCTGACCTCTGTCACCATGTCAACACAGTCAGGAGGGATCTGATTGGCTGCTGCAGGTCTTGTGGTTATCCAGAGGCGAGCAGAGGGAAGCAGTTTCCCCCTGATGAGGTTTGTCAGCAGCACATCCACTGAGGTGGACTCTGTAACATCAGTCAGGATCTCATTGTTGTGGAAGTCCAGAGGAAGTCGACACTCATCCAGACCGTCAAAGATGAACACAACCTGGAAGTCTTCAAACCTGCAGATTCCTGCTTCTTTGGTTTCAGTAAAGAAGTGATGAACAAGTTCCACCAAGCTGTACTTTTTCTCTTTCAACACATTCAGCTCTCTGAAAGTGAATGGAAATGTGAACTGTATGTCCTGGTTGGCTTTGTCTTCAGCCCAGTCCAGACTGAACTTCTGTGTTAAGACTGTTTTCCCAATGCCAGCCACTCCCTTTGTCATCACTGTTCTGATTGGTTCATCTCTTCCAGGTGAGGCTTTAAAGATGTCTTCTTGTCTGATTGTTGTTTCTGGTTTCCTGGATGCTGTTTCAATCTGTCTGACCTCATGTTCATCATTGACCTCTGCAGTCCCTCCCTCTGTGATGTAGAGCTCTGTGTAGATCTGGTTCAGAAGGGTTGGGTTTCCTGTTTTAGCAATCCCCTCAAACACACACTGGAACTTCTTCTTCAGGTTATACTTGAGTTTAGGACAAACTCCAGAAAAACTTCCTGAATGAAGACACAACAAATAAGATCATTCAGTCATTCATGAAGAAAATATGACAATGTAATTCCCCTAAAGAATCCATGTAAACATATTTGTGTCCATCTGTTGAGACATCAGTAAATGTCTCATTCATCCATCATGTTAAATCTTTAGAGAAATCCTCTTACTGCTCTGCAGACAGTCAGCCAGCTCCTCCTGCTTCATTCTCCTCAGGAAGTGCAGTGTGATCTTCAGAAATGACTCTCTGCTGCTCCTCCTCTGCTCTTCATCCTCACCGTCCAACACCTCCTCATCCTCCCTCTGACTCTCTAAGCATTCTGGGTCATGTGGACTCAGACCCTTCTGGATCCTCTTCAGCTCGTTCTTCACAAAAGTGACAATGTTCTCCTCCAGCAGCTGGAACAGAATATTATATGAATGACACAATCAAAGTCAAATCATGGAACCAAACATCAGATCCATGTTGGACAGACTGACAATCCACTGGTCTAAAAAGTGCAGCATGGAGATGATTGTGAACAGAGTAGATGTAAAAGTAGTTGTTGTCCATGTACAGACCATAAATATGGAGTCCAGGTGTGTTTGATGCTGCTGGGCAGACTGACCACTGGGAACCTCTGAGCTCTCCTGGTCCACTCTGTGGAGGAATCATGAAGAATGAGCTCACATGATGTCTGTCCACACAGAGACAAACACAAGGTAAAGGTCCTTTGAGTTCAAGTGTTGATTCCAACATTGAATCAGATGCTTTCCCCTGTCATTAAAGTGTTGGTCGTCCTGCTGATCCCACTGTGAATCAACAGTCCAGTCTGCATTTCTGTGCAGCTTTCACTTTACTGTGTTGCTTCAGCAGCTTGTCTGGTTTAGTCCCTCCAGTTCTTGTTGACCTCTAGAACACTGTGGACAGCAACACACAGCTCATACAAGCTAACTGGATGCTACCTGTCAGTGTAAACTGTTAGTGAGGAAGATGCTCAGTGGTCTTAACACAGCTGACAATCACACCGAGGTCACCACACTCCTGAGTGACCTGAACACACATGAATCACTGAGAGGCGACCCCACCAGCAGATACAAGAAAAAGTCTACAGAGTGTTTACAAAAGTTAGAAAAGAAAGAAACCACAGAGCGATAACTATATGACAGACTGTCTGCTGGTGACACCATCCTGTGCATGTATGGGCTTCACAAAGAGGGAGCTCCACTCAGGAGCAACCAGCAGCATCAACTTACCAATCATGGAGCCACCGAACTGTTGAACAGCTGAAGTCATTGATCAACAACAATGAGAAAGAATTTCACTTTAAAACTTCAACAATTGTTGTCGTCAGTTCACAAACCATTCAAAGAAAAGGTGACCAACACAGAGGTCACATGACCCTGGCACATGATCCTGTCACATGATCCTGTTTGTTTGTCTTGTCCTCACCTTTGATCAACAGACTGACGTCCATCTTTGAAGGATATAGGTTGACCCATAGACCTGTCACTCTTCATGGACACTCTGCTGGGTTCTGGTTCTTCCAGCTTCCTCCTGATAGAAACACAAAGACAACAGGATCTAATCTGCAGTGCAACCAGAACAGTGAAACAATGTGTTCTGGATACATTTGACAAAACAATGTTCTGGTTGTTTTTTCCTGTCATCCAGCAGAACTGTTCTCCACGACTGAAAACAAAACTTCTCTTCAAGAACTCCAGAGTGAATCAATGTAAGAACAGTTCTGTCATGTTGAAGGGAAACAAAGAGCTGACGCATGATTGACACTCAGAAAGGATGAGTAGAGCAGCTGATCTCAGTCCAGCTGTTATCACTGACATGTTTCTATTCTGTTGTCACGTGACTGAAAACTAGAAAATGTTGATTTGATGGAGGAACTCAGTGGAATCAGGGTTAGCCTTCGTTAGCAGCTAGCATCTGTTAGCCTCAATAAAATCACTGTTTTATACTCATGCAGTCATCAGACAACAGTCAGAACGTGTGTGGAGAAAATGTTGAACTGAAGTCAAGAGATGAAGACTGCTTCTACTGCTTCTACTGCTTCTACTGGTTCTAATGGTTCTGCTGGTTCTACTGGTTCTACTGCTTCTACTGCTTCTTCTGGTTCTGCTGCTTCTACTGGTTCTAATGGTTCTGCTGGTTCTACTGGTTCTACTGCTTCTACTGCTTCTTCTGGTTCTGCTGCTTCTACTGGTTCTAATGGTTCTGCTGGTTCTACTGCTTCTTCTGGTTCTGCTGCTTCTACTGGTTCTAATGGTTCTGCTGGTTCTACTGGTTCTACTGCTTCTACTGCTTCTTCTGGTTCTACTGCTTCTGCTGGTTCTACTGGTTCTTCTGGTTCTACTGGTTCTGCTGGTTCTGCTGCTTCTACTGGTCAGTTTTCAGATGTGAGAATCTAAATGTTTGTGAAGAATGAAGCTGAAAATAAACATTCAGGTTTAAAAAAACTTCTCTGGATAAATAACAGTTCAAACATGAATCAGTCAGATTTTAATGTTATTAACAGCTGACCTCTTTACAGCAGACGGTCGGACATCTTTAAAATCAATGAAACCACCCTTTGACTGGTCACTCTTGATGGACACACAGCTCGGTTCAGGTCCAGATTCAGGTCCAGGTCCAGGTCCAGGTTTAGGTTCAGGTTCAGGTCCAGGTCCAGCAGAGTCTGGTCTCAGAGTCTGTTGTGGGCTTCAACAGAACACACACAGAGCTTTGAGTGTGAATAATGATGGTGGAGTGATTTGAGTGCTGAGCTGTGACATGGAGAAGAGTCGTGGACAGTTAGAGATCCTCATCTCACCTCTGAGCTTTGGTCTGGCTGTCATGTTCCCCACACAGAGTGGTTTTAGAGGGAGGGACTCCCTCCTCTCTGTCCTCACACTGATCCATGCTGCTCAACTCACATCCACATCAGCTCACACACACTTTGATCTGGAGAGGAAACACAAATCATTCATGTGCACATGGACTCAAATCATCCTGTCATCATTTGTCCTGTACAAAGATCAGCTGCTCCTCCACTGATTAACAAAGACTAATGTGACAAGAAAGTTTTCTGATGTTCATCATTTCAAATGGAATCTGTGTTCAGACAACTGACATCCTGCAGTTGACTTTGGCTCCACCAGATGGCGCCGCATGATTTGTAAAGACAGGTGGAGGAAGCTTTGAGCCCCATGTTGATGATCACTGACTGATCCTTTCTTTTCCTCTGTTTTCTATCAGAGTCCACTGAAGCTTCTGTGCTCAGACTGAACAAACAGTTAGAAAACACCACTGTCAATCTACAATCAATACATGATCAATAGTTTGTTATTGGACAGAGAAGTTTGAACTTTATTGTTAAACACAGAAGGTGAACAGTGAAGAGCAGCAGGCCTGAGTACCGGAGGTCATCAATAACATCAAATCAGAGAAGCAGTGGTACAAGTACTCTGAACTATTACTATTACTATTATTGTGCCTCCAGGTATGAAAATAAAATCAGACAACATGTAGGGTCAAATTCATCAGGTAGAGTTTGTCCTTCATTAAAAAGTGAATCATTAACAGGAAAGACTGCAGAGGTGGAAGAAGTGTTCACAGCACTGAGCTGAGGAAAAGTACTCATAGTACACTGTACAAATACTCTGTTACAAGTCAAAGTCCAGGAAATGACTGAGTGTCAAACATGATGAAGAATAGCTGAAAATACGTCAGACATGACTTCTTGTCATTGTTGGTCCAGATACTGGAGGACAGAGGACAGATGGGACACAAACACTGAGACATCATTTAGTGACACACTTCCATATTTATGGTTTCAAACTTTAAACTGGTCCTCGTGCTCTGAAAGCTCCTTCCTGCTGTCTCCACATCAGTCCTGTATCGTCAATATAATGACAGACCATTCACCGACACAAACCGCTGTTCTCCAGAGAGAAAGACGCATTTAGTGGCTCGTTCATTTGTCACGTTTACATCGGCCACAGAGGGCTACAGCGCCGCACGAGTTAACATGAACGAAATGACTCAAAAAAAGATGAGTTCAATTTACCGTCTGAGAGTCAGTGATCAGAGTCAGTAAAAAGACTCGAACTTCCCAACACTACCGTCTGAGAGTCAGTGATCAGAGTCAGTAAAAAGACTCAAACTTCCCAACGCTACTGTCCGAGAGTCAGTGATCAGAGTCAGTAAAAAGACTCGAACTTCCCAACGCTACCGTCCGAGAGTCAGTGATCAGAGTCAGTAAAAAGACTCGAACTTCCCAACACTACCGTCTGAGAGTCAGTGATCAGAGTCAGTAAAAAGACTCGAACTTCCCAACACTACCGTCTGAGAGTCAGTGATCAGAGTCAGTAAAAAGACTCGAACTTCCCAACACTACGTCTGAGAGTCAGTGATCAGAGTCAGTAAAAAGACTCGAACTTCCCAACACTACCGTCTGAGAGTCAGTGATCAGAGTCAGTAAAAAGACTCGAACTTCCCAACACTACCGTCTGAGAGTCAGTGATCAGAGTCAGTAAAAAGACTCAAACTTCCCAACACTACGTCTGAGAGTCAGTGATCAGAGTCAGTAAAAAGACTCAAACTTCCCAACACTACGTCTGAGAGTCAATGATCAGAGTCAGTAAAAAGACTCAAACTTCCCAACACTACCGTCTGAGAGTCAGTGATCAGAGTCAGTAAAAAGACTCAAACTTCCCAACACTACGTCTGAGAGTCAGTGATCAGAATCAGTAAAAAGACTCGAACTTCCCAACACTACGTCTGAGAGTCAGTGATCAGAGTCAGTAAAAAGACTCGAACTTCCCAACACTACCGTCTGAGAGTCAGTGATCAGAGTCAGTAAAAAGACTTGAACTTCCCAACACTACGTCTGAGAGTCAGTGATCAGAGTCAGTAAAAAGACTTGAACTTCCCAACGCTACCGTCTGAGAGTCAGTGATCAGAGTCAGTAAAAAGACTTGAACTTCCCAACGCTACCGTCTGAGAGTCAGTGATCAGAGTCAGTAAAAAGACTCGAACTTCCCAACACTACGTCTGAGAGTCAGTGATCAGAGTCAGTAAAAAGACTCGAACTTCCCAACACTACGTCTGAGAGTCAGTGATCAGAGTCAGTAAAAAGACTCGAACTTCCCAACACTACGTCTGAGAGTCAGTGATCAGAGTCAGTAAAAAGACTCGAACTTCCCAACGCTACGTCTGAGTCAGTGATCAGAGTCAGTAAAAAGACTCGAACTTCCCAACACTACGTCTGAGAGTCAGTGATCAGAGTCAGTAAAAAGACTCAAACTTCCCAACACTACGTCTGAGAGTCAGTGATCAGAGTCAGTAAAAAGACTCGAACTTCCCAACACTACGTCTGAGAGTCAGTGATCAGAGTCAGTAAAAAGACTCGAACTTCCCAACACTACGTCTGAGAGTCAGTGATCAGAGTCAGTAAAAAGACTCAAACTTCCCAACACTACGTCTGAGAGTCAGTGATCAGAGTCAGTAAAAAGACTCAAACTTCCCAACACTACCGTCTGAGAGTCAGTGATCAGAGTCAGTAAAAAGACTCGAACTTCCCAATACTACGTCTGAGAGTCAGTGATCAGAGTCAGTAAAAAGACTCAAACTTCCCAACACTACGTCTGAGAGTCAGTGATCAGAGTCAGTAAAAAGACTCGAACTTCCCAACGCTACCGTCTGAGAGTCAGTGATCAGAGTCAGTAAAAAGACTCAAACTTCCCAACACTACGTCTGAGAGTCAGTGATCAGAGTCAGTAAAAAGACTCGAACTTCCCAACACTACCGTCTGAGAGTCAGTGATCAGAGTCAGTAAAAAGACTCAAACTTCCCAACACTACCGTCTGAGAGTCAGTGATCAGAGTCAGTAAAAAGACTCGAACTTCCCAACACTACCGTCTGAGAGTCAGTGATCAGAGTCAGTAAAAAGACTCGAACTTCCCAACGCTACCTCAGCCAGCGGCGGCTTCGCGCATGCGCCATTCATTTGCAGTCTGCACGCGGAGGGGTGAACATCTCCCGCTCTGACTGCAGCTGCGCGAGGACCGGGCCGCCTGTGAGTGCTTTGGGGCGGAGGAGGTGTCCGCGGCAGCACCCGATACGTGCTTTCACGTCAGTCTCCAAAAGTCTCCATGACAACAGAAAAAGTCGCTACATTAGTCACTTTAAAAACAAAAAGAGTCGCTGACAAAGTCGGTAAGTCCGGCTCGTCTCCGCCTCCTCCACAGGCTGATTCAGGCAGTAAAAGCTGCTTCAGTCATCAGTAAGTGGAGCTACACATTAATAAAGACTCTGTGTTCAACTCCTGAGCATCAACTGACTCTACTTCTACTCTTATTCCACCGTTTACACACACTAAATGGCGGATATCGGTGTTTGAGCTCCTTCGTCCCGAGTTCACAGTTAAACTCAGAGTTGTGACTTTGGACAAATGAAGAATGGAGCGGCACATTTTTGCTGTTTCTAGTGTAACTAAGCTAACGACAGCTTGTTAACGAGGCACATTAAAAACTTGTTCCTTACCTTCAGCTGGAGGTTCACAGGAGAAAACTAACTGCGACACAACGTTCACTCAAAGTGAAAGTAAACAGAGGAAACCACGCAGGAAGTCAGTGTGGACAAGTTTTAAGTATTAAGTTTTTAGTTGGATATTCGACAGATATTTGCTCCGGGTAAACGTCTTCTTCACTCCGGGTAAACGTCTTCTTCACTCCGGGTAAACGTCTTCTTCGCTCCGGGTAAACCTCCTCTTCGCTCCGGGTACAGTGCGACTCCGACCAAGCCACTCCAACATTTCAAGTGCACCCGTATTTCAGACTTTACAGTAAACACGGAGAAAGAAGACGGCTGCAGCGTGTACCGACTTCCTGTTTTCAAAATAAAAATGTGGGCTATTTAAAGCAGAGATACTGTGTTTAAAGCTATTGAGAAGCTATTGAGCTAAAATGCTAATATTTATATATAAAAATTAATAAAAAATATTTAGAGATTTTAAGTTTAAAAACGACAGGTGTATCTCATCCAGCATCCGACATGAAGACATGAAGCGTTAATAAAAATTCATGTGTATCTTGACCAGTCACTGGACTAATATGTTTTTTGAGTCATTAGGTCACATGACCTGGAAGGTGCATAATGGGAAATGTCTACACATTTATAGGACTTGTAATGATTGTCCAGAGGATAAGAGGAACTTTATTTATCCCAACGGGAAATTCAGTTAAGTCAGTGAGCTCATCTGTTTATCAAAGAGTTACACAGTCCGATGGCTGTGGGTAAGAAAGATCTAGTCTATATTTCTGTCATGCAACAAAGAGAGACTGTGTATATCTCCACCACTTCCTCAAGAGGGTCCATCCTTACTCCGATCACAGAGCCAGCGTTCTTAACAAGCGTATCCAGCCTCCTTGCCTGCTTTTTTTCCAACACTTCTTCCCCAGCAGACTGCAGCATAAAATAAAACACTTGCCACCACAGACTGATAAAACATCTTACAACAGATGTTTACAGATCTGAGTTTCCTCAAGAACAAGAGGCAGCTCTGCCGCTTTTTGTAGAGTGCATCTGTGCCTCTGCAGGTTTGCTTTTAACTCACTAAAACTTCTGTCATAGTGAAGGGAGGCAGGGGGAATGAAGTAAGGGACCAGTCCAACTTGTTATCCAGGGCACGTATTTATCAAGCTTCTCAAAAATACTCTTAAAATGCTGTTGAGAACTGACTTAAGAGGCTCAATGCTGTGCTTAAAAGTTAGTTATCAAGCATCACAGTCTCACTTTAAGTGAAGTGTAGGACTAAATCCTAAGTGTCAGTCTCAGAGCTGATTTCCGACATTTTGCTGTGCAGCAAAGGGAATCCTGGATGATGTATTTGGAAAACTCCAGGCAAGGACCAATCACTGAAAAGGATTTCTAAAATATGAATATTCTCAGAGAGATGTCCAAATAAACTGTGAAACTCTTAAGATAAGTTCACATTCAACACAATAAAGAATAAAGTCTTTTTTAATAAGAAGTGTTTGAAATAATCCATTATATTGATATAGTAACTTAAAGACAAGCAGTTTCCTATTTGTTGAGACCATTTCTTTATGACAAAGTTGAAACTGGTGCGTGGTTATCTGACTTATGTCAGTACGTACTTATATACATATATAAAGCCAAAATTTGATGTGATCACAGCCATGGACTCTAAAAGAAAACCACATGGAGAGAGGAGGAAACACTGCACACGTGGAACTGGTTGAAGAAAGGAAACATATTATACAAGGCAACTTCAGTCCCACATTAACTAGTGCTGAAAAGAAAAAGGCATGTGAGGAACATATCCAAACTTTTGAATACGTTGCATATCTCCTGCATTCATTCACTGCATCTGACTGTGAAAAGACGTAAGACATCATTCTCTCCAAAAGCCTTTAGGTCCAACAATATGCACACCGAATATTTTCTATTAATATTTATTAATATTTATATATAAATATTAGCATTTTAGCTCAATAGCTTCTCAATAGCTTTAAACACAGTATCTCTGCTTTAAATAGCCCACATTTTTATTTTGAAAACAGGAAGTCGGCACACGCTGCAGCCGTCTTCTTTCTCCGTGTTTACTGTAAAGTCTGAAATACGGGTGCACTTGAAATGTGGCTCGCTCGGATGGGTGCGGTCGAATAGTCAAAACACCGGGGACGTAAGCGCCGCGGAACGGCTCCGTCAAAAATAGAAGTGCTACGGAATGCTCGCGCTGCAGAGCGGAGAGCCGCTGCTGGGACGGTACGCAGCGCGCCCGGTGGGGATGCTCTCAGCTCCGGTGACCGCGGCGCAGCCGTTACGCGGCCGTTACGCAGCCGTTACGCGGCCGTTACGTCCCCTGTGTCAAATTAGGCGGGAACCTTCCTCACTGAGTGAAATGACCCGGAAGTGTTAACGTGTCCGTCATGATAAGAGCTGTTTGAATCCTCTAACTGTGAAGGAAAGGAGCCTCAATGCTTCCTTTATTGTCTCCTTTAGCGTAGGATACACGGACCGTCCTTTAGGAAAGGAAAGGAGCCTCAATGCTTCCTTTATTATCTCCTTTAGCGTAGGATACACGGACCGTCCTTTAGGAAAGGAAAGGAGCCTCAATGCTTCCTTTATTGTCTCCTTTAGCGTAGGATACACGGACCGTCCTTTAGGAAAGGAAAGGAGCCTCAATGCTTCCTTTATTGTCTCCTTTAGCGTAGGATACACGGACCGTCCTTTAGGAAAGGAAAGGAGCCTCAATGCTTCCTTTATTATCTCCTTTAGCGTAGGATACACGGACCGTCCTTTAGGAAAGGAAAGGAGCTTCAATGCTTCCTTTATTGTCTCCTTTAGGATACACGGACCGTCCTTTAGGAAAGGAAAGGAGCTTCAATGCTTCCTTTATTATCTCCTTTAGGATACACGGACCGTCCTTTAGGAAAGGAAAGGAGCTTCAATGCTTCCTTTATTATCTCCTTTAGGATACACGGACCGTCCTTTAGGAAAGGAAAGGAGCTTCAATGCTTCCTTCATTATCTCCTTTAGCGTAGGATACACGGACCGTCCTTTAGGAAAGGAAAGGAGCTTCAGTGCTTCCTTCATTATCTCCTTTAGCGTAGGATACACGGACCGTCCTTTAGGAAAGGAAAGGAGCTTCAGTGCTTCCTTCATTATCTCCTTTAGCGTAGGATACACGGACCGTCCTTTAGGAAAGGAAAGGAGCTTCAATGCTTCCTTTATTATCTCCTTTAGCGTAGGATACACGGAGCATCCTTTAGGAAAGGAAAGGAGCTTCAATGCTTCCTTTATTATCTCCTTTAGCGTAGGATACACGGACCGTCCTTTAGGAAAGGAAAGGAGCTTCAATGCTTCCTTTATTATCTCCTTTAGCGTAGGATACACGGACCGTCCTTTAGGAAAGGAAAGGAGCTTCAATGCTTCCTTTATTATCTCCTTTAGCGTAGGATACACGGACCGTCCTTTAGGAAAGGAAAGGAGCTTCAATGCTTCCTTTATTGTCTCCTTTAGCGTAGGATACACGGAGCATCCTTTAGGAAAGGAAAGGAGCTTCAATGCTTCCTTTATTATCTCCTTTAGGATACACAGAGCATCCTTTAGGAAAGGAAAGGAGGTGATGCCTCCCACAGTTCCTTAAAATGGACGCAGCGTTCAGTCATTAAACCATCAGTGTGTTTAAACAGTGTGATGCAGCCTGCAGCAGAGAGAGCGTGTGAATATGAACATACGTGTTGGATCATGAAGTGTGTTGTGTTGTTGACTGTGGAGCTGCGTTCACACACAGAGTAAAAACTGTTTGTAACTGTGACATCCAGCGTCCTGCAGATCATCATGAAGTTACCGTTGCTGATTAATCATATATCTTTGCCATAACTTGCTGATATGTTTCTATATGAGTGGACAGGAGGGTGAGCGACCATACCAGCGTAACAAACACGTCATGTGACTTCTGTGACAGGTGGACAATATTCATTTATTATTTGAATTCTGACGTTGATGATGACGTCACATTTTTCACCGGGTTGTCCACGTTTATATTTCCTGCATGAAACAACACGGTCAGAGCGCACGGGGAGGATCTAGGAAGTATCTCAGATGAGCGTTTTGTAGTCCATCTTCTGGACTTTGTAGTTTTACCACAGATCACGTCAATAACATTCACCGTCACGTCATGACGTAGTCTAGTGTAAGAGCAGTCGGTTCCCTGAACACTGTGTAAAATGTACACAGGTACTTCCCCGCTTTGATTTAAGCTGTGGAATCAGGCAGGGATGTCCTGTGTCACCATTCTTATTTCTGATATGTGCTCAGCTGCTCTCTGACTTTATTAAGCAGAGCCCTATCAAAGGGATATCCATAGCAGGCAAGGAAATCATCATCAGTCAACTAGCAGATGACACCTCCCTATTTTTAAAAAATGCCTCACAAATTTCTGTTGTTATTAATCCAATTTCAATTTTTTCCAGTGCATCCGGACTTCACCTGAACTTAAGTAAATGTGAACTGTTACCAATGAAAAACTGTAGTATTTCATCTATTTACAACATACCTGTAAAAGAGTCTGTCACATATTTGGGAATCATCATCAATAAAAACACAAGCAACAGATGCTCTCTGAACTTTACCCACATCATAGAAAAAACACAGAAAAAATTCAACTCTTGGCTTCAGAGAGATCTGTCCCTTCAGGGCAGAATTCTTTTATCCAAGGCAGAGGGCTTATCCCGGCTTACATACACAGCAATATCTCTGGATGTAAATAAACAGACCACCACAGCCATCGACAGATTCTTTATAACTTTGTGTGGAAAAACAAAATCCATTACATCAAAAAATCAACCTTAATGAAGTCTTATGAGAAGGGTGGCTTTAATTTTCTGGATTTCTCCACCCTTAATAACGCATTCAAAGTTAATTGGATCAAACAATTCATCAGAAACCCAACTTCAATCTGGAACTTCATTCCTAATTGTATATTTTCCAAAGTCGGTGGCTTCAATTTTCTGTTACTCTGCTCCTATAATACTGAAAAACTTCCCACAAAACTAGCAGACTTACATAAACAGATACTTCTTTCCTGGTCTCTGATTTATAAACACAACTTAATCCCCCATAGATACTACTATAGATATCTGGAATAATAGGGACATACTATATAAACACAAATCACTTTTTCTAGAGAACTGGTTCACCCATGGCATAGTTTTGGTTAGTCAGCTTTTCAACTCTAACGGCACACTATTATCATATTCAGAATTCTTAAATAAATATACACTTCCCATTCCTCCAAAAGAATATGCAATAGTATTTGATGCAATACCTTCTGGTGTGATTATGCTATTTAAAACTGTGACGTTACCTGAGTCTGTCCTCTTACCTCTGGAGCCTGTACAGACTGAAGCAGGTCGAATCTGCCTCTTAGAAAAAAAAAAAAATTAATAACAACCGTACTGTACGTGCACTACTTCTAAAAGAAAACGTCAGTACTCCCAATGCTGTTTCATACTGGAATAATCTATTCACAAACCTGATCTGGAAAAACATATGGTCCCTCCCTACAAATACTTTATCACAAATAAAATCAAAGAAGTATCTCTCAAACTCATCCACCGTATTTATCCCTCCAATTTATTCATGCAAAGATATAAAAAAGACATTAACGAACTCTGCTCATTCTGCAAACAGGCTCCAGAAGATCTCCAACATCTCTTTTGGTCATGTCCTCATCTGCAGTCTTTTTGGAAAAATGTATCTATTTTCATCCGCCTACATTTTGACAAAAACTTTGTTTTAGACTACCAAAATGTATTGTTTGGTTTCTTTTCAGTTACGGCTTCCCAATTACGCCAATACTATATAATTAATTTATTATTATTTTTATCCAAATCTCATATACATAACCGCAAGTTCACTAATAAAATACCCTGTATTCACCGCTTCAAAAACGAAATCAAACAATACATCAACCTAATTAGTCAGTCTGGAAATAAGAAAGCCATAAAGACCATAGAAGTATTCTCTCTGTTCCCACCCCTCTGAATAGACCCTATGTTTTTCCAACATGAAATGTACTTATTTCTTTTTTTGTCTTCTCCTGCCTCACATGATATCTTGTAAACATTGATGACCTTATCCCACTTTTATGTGTAAGCCCCTCCTCCTTTATTTCAAACTGTACACCCTAACCACAACGACTCTTCAATAAAGAAAAAAAAAGAAAATTCTCTGAACACTGTGGTCGTCTTCTCCTAACTCCTTATCACCTCTCCTTCACATCTTTCCTTGACTTCGTGACGTTTTCTATCAAGGTCAAGGAAAAGTGGTTAGGAAAGGACTTAGGAGCTAATTTTTTAACTATTCGACCGTACCCAATGTCTGTCGATTATCCAACTTAAACTACCTTCACTGCTGTTGACGACTCCTCAGTAAGGAAAGTAGCTATTGGCTGTCCTAAAAGTCGCTAAATGACGTAATGGGTTGTAATGGGTGCTGTAGGAGGAAGGAGTGACGTCATGGGAGAGACAAAAATGAGTAAAAACACAGTAAATATGTTTAGAACTACAAAATTAATCTTCTTCTGGGATCAGCCAGCGGCAGCTTCGCGCGCTGCTCTTTAGAAGGCATTTAAATATATTATCATTAATATTATTACATAGTCATTTAGCTGACGCTTTTATCCAAAGCGACAGAGAAAGTCAGTGTACAGTGTGATCAGAAAGTGTTTTAGATGTGTCATGTCCAGTTGTTGGTAGTGCTGTAGAGGAGGTCCTCTCTGAAGAGCTGGAGGTCTTCAGGAGGTTTGTGAAGGTAGAGAGGGACGCCCCTGATCTGGTAGGAACTGGTAGGGTCTGATTTTTATCATGTTGTAAAGTGCAAAGCGGCATGACCGGGCAACTGAGGAGACATGATTGGAGAAGGTTAGTTGGTCATCAATCATAAGTTTTTCACCACCCTGGTGGGGGCGAGACACAGGGAGTCAATGTTGATGCTGATGTCGTGGTGTGTTGTAGGTTTGGCTGGGAGGAGCAGCAGTTCAGTTTTAGAGGTTCAGCTGGAGGTGATGTGCCTTCATCCATGTGGAGATATCTGAGAGACATTCAGAGACCAGAGCAGAGAGCGAGGGGTCCTCAGGAGGAAATGACAGATAGAGCTGAGTGTCATCTGCATAGCAGTGATAGGAAAAGCCATGTGAGCGGATAATCTGACCCAGGGAGGTGGTGTAGATAGCAAATAGAAGGGGCACCAGCACTGAGCCCTGGGGCACCCCTGTGGTGAGGTGATGAGAAGTCCAAAACGAGGCCCTGTCAGGTAGGATTCAAACCAAGAAAGAGCCGAGCCAGAGATGCCATGTTAGAGAGAGTAGAGAGGAGGATGAGATGGTGAACTGTGTCAAAGGCATTCTGAGAGTTGAGACGATACGTACTTTCACGTCAGTCTCCGATGACAACAGAAAAACTGACGTTCAGACTCAGTTAACAGCGACACCTTTGGTCGTTCAGTGAATTGCAGTTAGCCTCTGTTGCTCAAACTGACCAACAACACGAGACAAACACGAGACTGAACGCTGGAAAATAAACATTTATATTTAGAACAACGTTCCTGTCTGCAATGTTCTGTTAGCTCTGTGATGCTAACAAGCAACAGCAAACCCACGATGCTAATGCATGTAAACTGATGCTAAAGGATGCTAATGCATGTAAACTGATGCTAAAGGATGCTAATGCATGTAAACGGATGCTAAAGGATGCTAATACTACCTGTAAACTGATGCTAAAGGATGCTAATGCTATCTGTAAACTGATGCTAAAGGATGCTAATACTATCTGTAAACTGATGCTAAAGGATGCTAATACTACCTGTAAACTGAGGCTAAAGGATGCTAATACTACCTGTAAACTGAGGCTAAAGGATGCTAATACTACCTGTAAACTGAGGCTAAAGGATGCTAATACTACCTGTAAACTGAGGCTAAAGGATGCTAATACTACCTGTAAACTGAGGCTAAAGGATGCTAATACTACCTGTAAACTGAGGCTAAAGGATGCTAATGCTACCTGTAAACTGATGCTAAAGGATGCTAATACTACCTGTAAACTGAGGCTAAAGGTAAAACAGCAAACAGTGATGATGCTCTGCAGTAGCGTTAGCTTTGACTTTGGACTGTGTTGTCGTGACCAGCGGTTGTTTGTTGACATTAGCATACTTCATTGCTAAGCTAACATTAGCTCGTGTTAGCTCCCTGTTGGATGCACCTGGAGCATGAACATCATGTTCTCACCTGTTCACACATCAGACGAGTCGAATATTAAATATGAAACTTTGTTTATTGAAAAAAAAAAAGATTGTTTAGTTTGGTTTCCTGTCAGGCGGAGGATTCCTCACACAGGTCGCACAGGTTCTCCTCCATGCTAAACTCTCCACGGCAACCGTCGCTGCCGCAGTGACAGGGCACTTCCTGTTTCCTGTGCGTGTCGGCAGAGTAGTTCCAGGTGAGCTCGGTGCCGGCCTTCACGACCCTGACAGAGAGAAAAACTACAGTTACCAAAGAACTACAAACATGAACGCCCATCATCATCACGTCCCTCCTCCTCCTCACCTGTTGGTGAAGAAGGCGATGACGGGGAAGGCGGGGTCGTGGGAGTCGGTGAACACGTTCTGGACGAACAGGTTCGGCTGGCAGCTGTGCTGTGGGGGGGACAGAGACGGGGTCAAAGGTCAAACCTCATTTCATCGTTTCCTCCTCAGATGTTCACTTCCTCCATTTTGGACTCGTTGACGTCTTACGTTCAGGAAGCGGCTCACGTTTCCCTCCTTGCTGGCGTCCAGGAAGTTAACGTCCTCCACCTTCATCGCTCTCTTTAAGCTCTTCTGGCTCTTCGGATCCGTCCCGTTCACGCCCTGGACCGCCTTCTCCTGAGCTGGTGACTGCTCACCTGACCCACCTGCTGAAGGTGACGGCGGCTCCGGACCTCCCACCAACACCGTCTGAACAACAAACACCATCTGCTCCTAAAAAAGATGCTAGGCTAAAATATGCTAATGCTACCTGTAAACTGAGGCTAAAAGATGCTAATGCTACCTGTAAACTGATGCTAAAAGATGCTAATGCTACCTGTAAACTGAGGCTAAAGGATGCTAATGCTACCTGTAAACTGATGCTAAAGGATGCTAATGCTACCTGTAAACTGATGCTAAAAGATGCTAATGCTACCTGTAAACTGATGCTAAAGGATGCTAACGCTACCTGTAAACTGATGCTAAAAGATGCTAATGCTATAGCTAAAGACTGATATAACAGACCATCTCAGTTTAGCCTGTTAACATGAGCTAATTAGCAGTAAACATGTCAGAACCAGAACCAGGCTGACCTTGTCCCGGTCCTGTGGTGTGGCGGTTGTGGCGTTGGCGTCCGCAGGTCTCTGGATCACCGGGACGTGGAGGGGGGGTGAGGTGGGTTCCAGCAGGTTGCTCCGGCCCTCCAGCACCGGCGGGGCCAGCCACTCTGTGACGACCTCCACCTCGTCGTCTGACGGGAGGTCCGTCCTCGTCAGCTTCGGGGAAGGCGGCTCGGTGGGACTCGGAACCCTCTGCAGGATCACACCTGAACATTTCATCAAACATCGATCACACGTTCCGATCATCGGACCCTCTGACTCGTCCGGCGCCGCCGTCTCACCTGCGTATATGCACACGAACGTGCCGCTGTCCAGGTCGTCACGGCAACGCACACCCCAGCCACGGTCATCAGTGGGGAAGACCTGCAGGCGGACCCTGATCCCTCTTTGGACCAGCCGGTTCTGACAGCGAGCGCGGTCACAGCCGCACCACGGCCCACACTCGTACACACTGCAAACACACGGCAGGGTTCAGTGGACGTTTAGAGAACGTTTCTGTCGTTGGATGAACGTTACGGACTCTCACCCTGACGGCACGGGCTCGTGCAGCCTGTGGTGGCTGTAATGGCGCCCTGCTCCGGTCATAGCGGCGCAGGCGCAGAGCTCGGCGTCGCTGCAGCCGTCGGTGCAGTCGCAGCAGGCGGTGAACAGCGTCGGGCCTCGGCTCAGGAAGCAGCCGTGCGGCCAGCGCTCCTTCCTGTAGCGGAAGTCGGCCGGCCGGGCGCCGCCGTCCCCGGTGCACAGCTCCACAGGCGTGGGCTCCACGCCCCGGCTCAGGTCCAGCTCCGGGCGCCGGGGGCCGGCCGACAGGGGCGGGTCCAACCGGACGGACGGGTTAAAGGTGAAGAAGTCCACCTGCAGGAGACAAGGACAGGCTCAGTCCACAAACCTGACACCGGGGAGCCAACCACAGTCCAGGATGAACCTGGCGCCTAAAACCAGCTGACCTGCAGGATGTCATAGCCACCTGTGGCCAACAGGAAGCGCATCACGTCGTCGTGGTTACGGAGGCTCTGCCCACACGGCGTTTTATAAACGACGTCCCAGTCCTCCACGTCCTCACAGACTGGAGGCTCCGCCCCCTGGTCGTCGGGAGCCATGCCCCCTCTTGATGACATCATCGGCACGGCGGTCAGCCTCTTAAAGCCGCAGAGCAGCGGAACCTTCAGCGGGTTCTGAGCCCAGAACGCCGGCGTGCACTGAGGCATGCTGGGTAAACTGGACAGGCAGGCCTGGACGGAAAAAACAGTGTGTGTGTGTGTGTGTGTGTGTGTGTGTGTGTGTGTGTGTGTGTTCCTCTGTGTGTGTGTGTGTGTGTGTGTGTGTGTGTGTGTGTGTGTGTGTGTGTGTTCCTCTGTGTGTGTGTGTTCCTCTGTGTGTGTGTGTGTGTTCCTCTGTGTGTGTGTGTGTGTGTGTGTTCCTCTGTGTGTGTGTGTGTGTGTGTGTGTGTGTGTGTGTGTGTGTGTGTGTTCCTCTGTGTGTGTGTGTGTGTGTGTGTGTGTGTGTGTTCCTCTGTGTGTGTGTGTGTGTGTTCCTCTGTGTGTGTGTGTGTGTGTGTGTGTGTGTGTGTTCCTCTGTGTGTGTGTGTGTGTGTGTTCCTCTGTGTGTGTGTGTGTGTGTGTGTGTGTGTTCCTCTGTGTGTGTGTGTGTGTGTGTGTGTGTGTGTGTGTGTGTGTTCCTCTGTGTGTGTGTGTGTGTGTGTGTGTGTGTGTTCCTCTGTGTGTGTGTGTGTGTGTTCCTCTGTGTGTGTGTGTGTGTGTGTGTGTGTGTTCCTCTGTGTGTGTGTGTGTGTGTTCCTCTGTGTGTGTGTGTGTGTGTGTGTGTTCCTCTGTGTGTGTGTGTGTGTGTGTTCCTCTGTGTGTGTGTGTGTGTGTGTGTGTTCCTCTGTGTGTGTGTGTGTGTGTGTGTGTGTGTTCCTCTGTGTGTGTGTGTGTGTGTGTTCCTCTGTGTGTGTGTGTGTGTGTGTGTGTTCCTCTGTGTGTGTGTGTGTTACCTTGCAGCAGCTGTGTGGTTCATACTGCAGCTCCTCAGGTGTCAGGGGAGGCAGCAGCTCCTCTGTACCTGCAGGGGGAGCTGCTGAGGGGGAGGAGGAGGGGGAGGAGTCAGCAGGCAGCAGCTCACCTGTGCAGGAAGACACTACCAAAATAAGAGTCCGACACTGGACATTACTGTACTTTACTTCCTCTTCAGCTTTTCAGAATAAGTTGCTCTCTTCCTGTTTGTGTTGGAAAGTTTCAGAATAAAAGCGTTCACCTGAGCCGATGACCACCTGGAACACGGAGGAGTCCTGACTGGAGGCCGGAGGAGAACAGTCCAGAGACTCCAGCAGCTTCAGCGCCTGAACATACTCTGACACAACAGAAGTGCTCATCATCAACAGGAAGTGCTCATCATCAACAGGAAGCGCTCATCATCAACAGGAAGTCATGATGACAGGTGGATTAAAGGTCCAACCTTTATCTGTGGCCGTGTTCTTCTTCAGGACTCTCTTCAGGTGAGCCACGTACGCACACACACCGCTGAACACCTCGTCCACGTCCTCCTCAGCCCAGAACGCCTTGGCCCGTTCTGAAGAGCACACACACACACACACACACACACACACACACACACACACACACATCCACACACACACACACACACACACACACACACACACACACACACACACACATCCACACAGCTGATGGATGTCCAAAGTCTGGCCCGTGGGGCCGATCACGGCCCTCAGCTTCATGTTTATAATATATTATTTATAACCTGCTGTGACTGTCAGACACCGTTTGTCTTTTATTGTTGACATGATGAAGCATCTGAACCTTTAAGGACAAAACTGCTGCTGTTATATATATATATATATATATATATATATATATATATATATAACATATCTGTATATATATGTTATATATGTTCTGTATATTTATGTTATATATGTCCTGTATATATATGTTAGATATGTTCTGTATATATATGTTATATATGTCCTGTATATATGTTAGATATGTTCTGTGTATATGTTATATATCTGTATATATATGTTATATATCTGTATATATGTTATATATCTGTATATATATGTTATATATCTGTATATATGTTATATATGTCCTGTATATATGTTATTTTTCTGTATATATATGTTATATATCTGTATATATATGTTATATATCTGTAGATGTGACACTAAATGTGACTTTGTTAAACAGAGTGAAACGTGTTAAATGTTAACAGACTTTACATTACTCATAATAAGTCTTGTTTAAATGAACATGAGGTTCAGTTTGTATCAGCTTCATTCAGTTTAACGTGTTCGTACAGTTTGTTCTGTTATCTGACTCCAGATGTGACAGAAAGAAGAACAGCTGTTTACATTTGGTGACACTGTTATTAAAAATAATTATAACTGTGACAGTGAAATAAAACTGTTACAGAACATTTGTTTGTAACTTTTATTTTTACATGTTAGTTTGTCCTCCGGACACGTCAGATCTGATGGTCTACACCCAGACCACATCAGACCACATCAGACCCGGTCCACATTAAAACCTTTGTAAGAACAAACGTGTGTGTATCAGGGCATTAAACCCAGACCCGGTCCACATGAGAACCGGTCCCGGTCCACAGGTGAATAGAACTCGTCGTCTTACCGACATCTTGTGGATCCACTTCCATCTGCATCCACGCGTTAGCCTGTTAGCTCGTCCCTTCAGCGGGAGGACAGACACGGAGCGGGGAGGACGCTTCCACCGGCAGAGAGGACGCGGTGAGCTGAGCGGCCGTTAACGTGAGCTCGTGAGCTCCGTGTGACCGGAGAGTGACGTCAAAGTTCGGTTCATTCAGCGGCTCCGGACTCTGTTAGCCTCCCGAGGAGCTAACGATGCTAACGATGCTAACAACCGTAAACACAGCGGCCGCCGTAGATTTATCCCGGGCTAGTTCGCCCTGATTTCAGTTTTCCAGGCACGTTTTCCCGCTCTGTTCAACCGTAACGTGTGCTCATCGGTACTCCGTGAAACGACGTGCTGTCTGTTTGTTTCCTCATACACAAAACTTCATGAAAGCTTAAGAACAGCTGCTAACCACCGTCTGCCTGCCTGTGAGCCTGTGAGCCTCAGCTCAGGGCGAACACTCCCCACGTCCTCACGCTTCGTTTTTGTTCCCAATTGACCCTCATCGACCACCGTACAGCTGGACACGTGACTCCAAGGCACTTCCTGTGTAGTTTTGTAACCGTAATAATGACGTAATGTTAGCACCCGTGACAGGTGAGCACAAGAAACAGTCAGAGACAGGTGAAGACAGACAGGTGATATATAACGATCTGTGTGTGTGTGTGTGTGTGTCTCAGGTGAGATGATGGCTCAGGTGCGGAGGTCAGTCAGTGAGGCCTTGTGGGCGATGTGTGCGGCTGACTCCATGTCCATGCCGGTCCACTGGTACTACGACATCGAGGACATCAGGAGGGACTTTGGAGGCTGGATCTCAGGCTTCAACCCGCCCGGACACAGACACCCGTCCAGCATCCTCAGCCTCTCCAGCACCAGTAAGAAACCCTTCCAGTCCACCACGGGTCGTTTCTTTGGGTCACGTTGTACACCTGGTTCTGTTTGTGTGTTGCAGCCGGCAGCGGTCGGACCGCCTGTTCGTCCGGCGCCAAGCGGCCTGACGTGGTCGGCAATGTGATCCTCCACAACAAACTGAACCTGTGGAAGTCCTCCAAAGGCTCAGTCCACTATCACCAAGGTAGTGAAGCAAAGAATGAAGCAGAAAACACTGCAGCTCTTCAGGTCTGTTTGTGGTCTTCAGGTCTGTTTGTGGTCTTCAGGTCTTCAGGTCTGTTTGTGGTCTTCAGGTCTGTTTGTGGTCTTCAGGTCTGTTTGTGGTCTTCAGTGTCTGTTTGTGGTCTTCAGGTCTTCAGGTCTGTTTGTGGTCTTCAGGTCTGTTTGTGGTCTTCAGGTCTGTTTGTGGTCTTCAGTGTCTGTTTGTGGTCTTCAGGTCTGTTTGTGGTCTTCAGTGTCTGTTTGTGGTCTTCAGGTCTTCAGGTCTGTTTGTGGTCTTCAGGTCTGTTTGTGGTCTTCAGGTCTGTTTGTGGTCTTCAGGTCTGTTTGTGGTCTTCAGGTCTTCAGTCCGGTGATAACACCCTGAACGTCCTCTGTTCTCTCCGGGCGGTCCAGTCTCTCGTCTCCGGTCGTTTCACAGACGTCTCTCAGCCGGACGCTCGAGCCGCCGTCCTGTCTGACTACGTCCGCTTCCTGACGACGCCCGGCTCGCACCACGACACCTACGCTGAGTCCTCCCACCGCTCGTTCTTCGCCGACTGGCAGGACAGCAGACCGACGTCACCCCGTCAGGTGAAACAAGCGCCCCCTGGTGGAGCAGTCTCCTCCCAGCTGTGTTGAGTTTTTACTTCTTTTACTCGTTGCGTTTTTCAGGTGCTGACGTTTGCAGAAAAACGCTCCAGGCACATGTTGAGCTCCTCGTTCGCCGACAGCCAGCTGGACGCCATCGGCTGCCTTCCCATGATCCTCCCCTTCATCCTGCTGTCCGCATCAGCCAATGAGGAGCAGGCTGTGAGTGACGAGCAGTCGTACGATGTCATTAGGAAACATTTAAGATAACGAGTCAGACGATCTGATGGAAATGAGCTGTTCTAACAACGTTCTTTAAACATTACAGCTCATCTGAATCACCACTGTGCAACAAGGCTGACCTCTGACCTCCTGCTTCCTCAGGTTTCAGCAGCAGTGGAGTTTGTGAAGCTCACCCACCCCCACCCGAAGGTGCCCGAGTATGTGTCCATTTACAGCCGGGCGCTGCACGCCGTGCTGGGCGGAGCCAGTGTCCGCCAGCAGGCCGAGCACGCTCTGAGGAGACTGGACGCCTGGGACACCTGCCAGAGCTACAGCCGCAAGGCAGCCAGGTACGACTGACCGCAAAACACGTCGTCAGGAACCAAAGCCAATCATCAACAAGGTCACCAACAGCAGACACAGCAGCCAGCTAATATTACTGACTAGTCCAACAGCAGTCAGCCCAGCTCGGCGTCTGTCTTTCAGCCTTTTATTTCACCAAGCTCTCACCAACCACTAAAAGTCAGTCCCAGATTTACTCTTGTCCGGCGGCTTCTTGCTCGCTCACTCTCTCCTTTTCTCTTCTTAGCTTCCTCCGTCAGCGTCCTCTTCACTCTCTTCTCCTCTGCCATTATGTCCATAGAGGCTGCTGACTGCTGGGCCTGTAAACCTCTTCTTCTTCTTCTTCTTCTTCTTCTTCTTCTTCTTCTTCCAGGTGGTCCAAAACTCCTGTGGTACAAACACTAACACTCCTCCGGTGTTCGGAGCTCACAGCCCGGCTAACACACTGAGCTAGCATTAGCTAACAGCAGCTACAGTTGGCAGCAGTTTACTTCACTGTCCATCAGGAAACATTTTCTCCATAAAATATGATCCAGTTTCACCAAAATCAGTGAAAAATGTCTGAATGTCCGCTGACCTTTGGAAACATCATCGATCTGTAAATGTCTTCTCACAGCCTGTTTGTGTGTTTCAGGTTTGCGTTGTCCTCTGAGGATGGACTGAAGGTCCATCAGAGCGCTGTGAACTACCTCGGTCTGGCCTGCTACACTAAAGGTTCAGACCTGCTGCACGTACCATGTGATGTTTCCAGGCTGAGAGGTGGAACCTGTTTAAGTGTTGCCTGTTTTTGTTGTGACCCGACAGGAGCTCTGTGCAGCATGTTTTATCTGGCTCACGAGTTTCACGACGACCCCAGAGGAGGAATCCTGGCAAACACCAACTGTGGAGGTTCGTACAGAAGCTTTCAGACCACTCAAAGGTCCCGATGCCACGCCGACGACGCCACTTACATCCAAAACAACACTAAAGATTAGTGTTAGCATGCTAACATGCTAGACTAAGATGCTTAATGTCATGTTAGCATTTAGCACAAAGCAGAGAACAGAAGAGAATAACCACTAACGTGCTAACGTGGCAGTCGGATCATCAGGTGTGTTTGTGTTCCAGGTGAGAACTGTAACCGCGGGGCGGCGCTGGGAGCCCTGCTGGGGGCCGGGGGGTCGTACAGCGGAGCCATCATCCCACAAGAGTGGAAGGACGAGCTGAGAGACGCCCGCGAGTTCATCCCCGGCATCCTGAAGGAGCTGCAGTGACGGAAGTGTCGCCCCCTGGTGGAGTGGAGGGGAACCTCCTGTTTGTCTTCCTGATTACAATAGTACAAATGTATTCTAATTTTTATTTACTGGTGGAAATCTTTTTACTCTGATGATTTTAATTATGTGGTGCTCCGGAATAAAAAAAAAACAGTGGATGAGCCGCTGAGATACGACTGACTGCTGTGATTATTTAAAAACTGATCGACACTAAGACATCCATTTACCACCAACGTTCATTTGCCAAACATCAACAAGGTCACCAACAGCAGACACAGCAGCCAGCTAATATTACTGACTAGTCCAACAGCAGTCAGCCCAGCTCGGCGTCTGTCTTTCAGCCTTTTATTTCACCAAGCTCTCACCAACCACTAAAAGTCAGTCCCAGATTTACTCTGCTGACTGCTGGGCCTGAAAACCACCAAAATCAGTGAACTAGTCGGTGGCGTGTGACCGACAGAAAGCGTTACGTACTTCTCAGTGTAGCATCAACTTATTTATGTGTATTTGTACTGTGTGTGTGTGTGTATGTGTATTTGTACTCTGTGTGTGTGTATGTGTATTTGTACTCTGTGTGTGTGTATTTGTACTCTGTGTGTGTGTATTTGTACTGTGTGTGTGTATTTGTACTGCGTGTGTGTGTATTTGTACTGCGTGTGTGTGTATGTGTATTTGTACTGTGTGTGTGTATTTGTACTCTGTGTGTGTGTATTTGTACTCTGTGTGTGTATTTGTACTGTGTGTGTGTGTATTTGTACTCTGTGTGTGTGTATTTGTACTGTGTGTGTGTATTTGTACTGCGTGTGTGTGTATATGTGTATTTGTACTCTGTGTGTGTGTGTATATGTGTATTTGTACTCTGTATTTGTACTCTGTGTGTGTGTATATATGTGTATTTGTACTCTGTGTGTGTGTGTGTATGTGTATTTGTACTGTGTGTGTGTATTTGTACTGCGTGTGTGTGTTCATGTGTCTAAAGAGGGAGAGGGTTTGTGTGTTTTCAGTGTCTTTCTGACCTTTGATCGGTTCAGAACAAAAATGGCGTCCGTCAGCAGAGAAACGAAGCGACTTTTCTTCCTACGACTCCTCATCGCTTTTATCCCAGCATGCACTGGGCTTCCTGGAGGTCAGTGCCCTGTATCTTCTCCTTCTTACAGTCATCTTCGTTTTCCTGCTTCATCTGTTGGCGTCCATGTTGAAACAGTTCGACCTTCGGGTGGTCGGTCACTTCTCCCCGCCGTCTCTGCTGTTTGCTGTAAACATTACGACACATAGCACGCTAACGTTACGTTAGCACACAAATGACGAGGGATTTTATTTTGATACAAATTGACTGAAATTGGATTTATTTATTATTATTTATCATCAAATCATGGCTGAGAAATCAGAAGCTGTAAGTTCAGCCCATAGTTAATCGTGTGGGTGGATCACTGCTGTTCAGGTCCCCTGTGAAACCAAAAGTCACGCTGTTTGTGTCTGAACCGCCGTGTCCGGACAGCTTCCTCACAAGGTTCAACCAAAGGGCAACCGTTTCCTGTTTCTGTGTTTTTATATGAAGGAGTGTTCGTGGACCGACCTGAGGCCAGTGTTTTCCTGCATCGCAGTCGTCGGGCAAACTTCCTGTTCGAGGAGCTGAAGAGAGGCAATCTGGAGCGAGAATGTATGGAGGAGAAATGCTCCTACGAGGAGGCCAAGGAGATCTTTGCCCTGCCACAGCAGCTGGTCGGTCCCGAGCCAAAGAGACGATCCAAACGTGGTTTATAGTCGTTCATGTTTCTATCATTAATTTGTCTTGTCTTTCTTTACTCAGGAAGTCTTCTGGGGGATGTACACAGGTACTTTGGATTCAACCTGCCATACGTTCAGTCAGATCATTTACTTACAGTAAAGTACCACACAGGTTGAGGTGGAGCTCATTTTGACTTACTAAGATCGTTTAATTCAGAACCTCAGATCATAGAAACTACATCTACAGTCTGTAAGTGTTGAAGTGCTTCCTCAAGTCTTTTTGTAACTTCCTGTCTGCAGCGGTGGATCACTGCCTGTCGTCTCCCTGTAAGAACGGAGCGACCTGTACTCGCCAGGTCGACACCTACGTCTGCAAATGTTCGCCTGGTTATCATGGATCCAACTGTGACAAAGGTGGGTGAAACAAACGTTTGTGATTGTTGCCGAAGAAGTTGCTGTCGTGATAAACAGAGTTGTGGTTTTCGTCTGTCTCTACGCAGCACGTCTGGCATCCAACGGGTGTCGCTACAGAAACGGAGGATGTGAACATTTCTGCAGAGAAAATCTGGATCGTTCTCACATGTGCTTCTGCGCTCCAGGATACAGTCTGGGTCGAGACAACAGCAGCTGCCTGCCGCAAGGTCAGAACTCTTTTACACAGTTTAAGTTAGATCTAAATGAACAAAAAGGACGAGAAGATGTCGCCCAGATCGTGGTAAAACTCAACAACTGAAGCAACCATCTGGAAACACCCCACAAACCACTGCAACCAGCAACAAACCATTCCGACCATTTACAAAAGTGTTAGCCTGTAAAGCATAGCAACCACCTACAGCTACTTTAAAAACCCTCTGACACCTTTAGCAACCACTTAGCAACCAGCTAGCTTCAGACTTTGACCCCAGACTTAGAAACCAGCTACACATTAGGACTGACAGGTAACAGGTAACAGCAACGAGTGACTCCAGTGATAAACGCCATGCTCACTCAATATTTCTTTACACACCTTCTAGTTAAGTTGTCCAGGGTTGTGTGCACATTTGTATCAGTGCAATATGATGAAAATCTGATCATCTCTCTGGTCCAGAAAACGTCGTCTGTGGAAGACCTCTGATTCAGTTTGCCCCGAGGGTTGTTAATGGACAGACCTGCCCCAAAGGACACTGTCCATGGCAGGCAAGTTTTGTTGTAGGATCACCTGTTCCAACAGAACACTTCAAGGCTCAGTTCAAGAAGAGAAGTTTGTGGACATGTTAAAGAGTTTATGATGATAACAGTCCTCTCTGCTCAGGCTCTGCTCACTAAAGATCATCAGTATAGCTGCGGAGCCATCGTCCTGTCGGATCAGTGGATAATGACTGCAGCTCACTGCGTTTGGGGAAAACCTACCACCATCTATCACGTCGTTGTGGGTAAGACGCCAAACTTTTCCTACATTTCTTTAACTACTTTTAATCCACGATTTTAAATGCATCTTACTTTTCTTTGCTGTTTCCACGTCCTCCAAGTACACACTGCAACACAAACAACAAATGTTCAAACGATCTCAGAACCTATCAGCTGTTTTTCAGTAGTAGTATTTCGAGGCCTCCAGACACAATAATGGAGTTAAGAGACGACTGATCTCTATCATGTGAAAGCAGATAACTTTTAAAGAGCTGTCGATGGACTCAATATGAAAGAAAATGAACCATTTATTCTGTCCCTGTTAAGGTGAACATGACCGGGAGGTGGATGACAAGACTGAGCAGGAGCGGCGGGTGATCAAAGTGGTGATCCACCAGGCATACAACAAGACGAGCTCTGACTCAGATCTGGCCATGCTGAAGCTCCACCGCCCAGTCAAACTGGGTCCCTACGTGGTTCCAATTTGCCTTCCTGCAAAGAACAGCACCTTCAGCCGAACACTGGCATCCGTCCGTTACTCCACTGTGTCCGGTTGGGGCCGCCTATCACAGCACGGTGCCCCAGCCAGATTCCTCCAGCGCCTGATGCTGCCGAGGGTCCATCCGCAGGAGTGCCGCCTCCACACCAGGATCAACAAGCTCAACATCACCAAAAACATGCTCTGCGCTGGGCTGAGGACCGGCGGCCGGGACGCCTGCGAAGGTGACAGCGGTGGCCCTCTGGTGACACGCTACAAGAAAACCTGGTTCCTGACGGGCGTGGTGAGCTGGGGGAAAGGGTGCGCCAATGAAAACCTCTACGGCGTCTACACCAAAGTCAGCAACTTCCTGGACTGGATCGAGGATGTCATGTCCACTGGCAGAAATGGGTCCAGGTCAATAATGAGATGAGCTGGCTCCAAACCGAAGCAGTGAGCTAAGAGATAATGTAGAGCAGATTACAGCGTAGAGCGAAATATTATAATATTATAGAAACATAACAGAGTCGTCTGTATAGAGTTGTGAAGTGTGAAGAGTCACATTACTCATATCAGTACAAATATTTATACCAATATTAACAAGTATTTGGCTATTTTAGAAACACTGAAGGTGTTCGAGGTACTTAAGTCCTAAGGTGCAATTCGGCAAGAAACATCCAATCACAGAGCTTTAAATGTGTCACGTGAGCCGCTCACAGAAGCTAAAGATGATGGTGTCGATTACATCTGTGTCATTTTCAGGGGAATTCAGCAACTACAGCTTTGATTCACAACATCTGAGGCTTATGGGTATTGTAGTATTTTGAGGACAAACCATGATATCTTAGAAACAAAGTGTAAACAATCAGAACATGAAGTTATGATATGATAATATAGTTTCCCGTGTCCGGAGGATAATTCACAGAAAAAGACTTCAGGAACCATCAGCTCGTCTCGTTTCACAACTCTGTCAACGTGACGTGATTAATACAAGATCAAACAATTAATCAATAAAGCTTCTCGTATATGTGAATTGTATCATGTACCACGTCTGACTTTAATCCATGTCCTGCTGCAGACCAACAATTAACCAGTGCAACAACTGTGTAACGTTAGCGCTGACCCGTACACCATCAATCACTGCCTGCTTCATAATCTTAGAAAACTGCATTTGGTTGAATATTTGGGATGATTTTGTGGGATGTTGATTCTTTTATTTGTTCTTATAAATTAAGAAAATAAAGTGACACTGTGTCGATTGGAGTTGATTTCAGTTTCAGTTTTTATTCAAGTTAATTCAACCTTCAACTTTCAGACATGTTATTTCTGTAAGTTGGCTCAGTCAGGAATAAAGCTCACAGCTGAATGTTAACGTGAACACTATTTATTGAACTCAGCATCAGCACCACATCTGTGCAGACAAACATGAGGGATCATGTTCAACCTTCTTGGTTTGACTGACGTACTTTGAGAGAAATAGATGCTTAGCTCGGTGATAGCGATATCTGAACGTGTGAAGAGGAAGCTCCAGATTCTCATGAGCAAGAAAGGATTTTCCCAACATGGCGTTTGTTTGTACAGGTCACATTTTGTCAGAGTTTCTATTGGGAACATGTGATCAGTGGTGGAGGGGGACGGGTGTTAGGCAGACTTTGCCCCTTTGGGTCCACAAAGAAGCAGCACAGCAACTCTGTGATGACATCAACCATGTGGCTGAGAGTCTTCTTCACCTTCGTCTTCAGCTTCTCCAGCTGCCAGGTGGCGTCAGGTGAGGAAGCCAACATGTCCGACTGCAGTAAAACTGTCTCTGTTAGTCACTGATGACGGAGACGTAACACAAAGAGCCTGCTCAGATACAATGTTAGCATGCTAACAATGCTAACACCTTGATGTAGTTAAGAAGGCTAGCATACTAATGTAAGTGCTAATTTGCACAAAGCACAGCTGGTAGTTCTGCAGATATTTGTTCATAAATTAAAGTATTAATGACAAAATACCTGGGCTCGATGAAAAGTCAGACAATCATTAAAGTTGTTTTTATTCACGTTTTATCACAAAAAATATATATTTTGACATAATCAGACTGATTTTGGAAAATCTGGACAGCATAAATGTGATTCAGCGCACAAAGTTACTGCGTCTACATCCACGGTAACATGCAGACAGGTTGGTGACTAAAACCTGGACGTAGTCTCTGTGACGTCCCCGCAGACTGTCTAAAACCTGGACGTAGTCTCCGTGACGTCCCCACAGACTGTCTAAAACCTGGACGTAGTCTCCGTGACGTCCCCGCAGACTGTCTAAAACCTGGACGTAGTCTCCGTGACGTCCACGCAGACTGTCTAAAACCTGGACGTAGTCTCTGTGACGTCCCCGCAGACTGTCTAAAACCTGGACGTAGTCTCTGTGACGTCCCCGCAGACTGTCTAAAACCTGGACGTAGTCTCCGTGACGTCCCCGCAGACTGTCTAAAACCTGGACGTAGTCTCCGTGACGTCCCCACAGACTGTCTAAAACCTGGACGTAGTCTCCGTGACGTCCACGCAGACTGTCTAAAACCTGGAAGTATTAAATTTTGTGGTCACCAGGTAGTCATTTCCGAGGGAAAGTTTCATTGAGTCATAAAGGTTGATTTCAGTCTGTACCAAACTTCTTGACAATCCATCCAGTGTCGAGATAGTTCAGTCTGTCACAGTCACAGTGATGCTAACTGCCATTTAGCTGTCTATTTAACTATTTCTTCTCTTTTTGGAAGTCCTTCTGGATCCACATCAGGCCCATGGCGTCCTGGTCCGGACTCGGAGGTATAACACAGGCTGGTTTGAGGAACTGCAGATGGGAGACCTGAAGAGGGAGTGTCTGGAGGAGAAATGCACCTACGAGGAGGCCCGGGAGGTGTTCGAGCACACCGAGACCACGGTCAGACCTTTAGACCATGGTCAGGACTGTAGACCACGGTCAGACCTGTAGACCACGGTCAGACCTGTAGACCACAGTCAGACCTGTAGACCACGGTCAGACCTGTAGACCACAGTCAGACCTGTAGACCACGGTCAGACTTGTAGACGACCTGTAGACCACGGTCAGACCTGTAGATGACCTGTAGACCACGATCAGACTTGTAGACCACGGTCAGGCCTGTAGACGATGGTCAGACTTGTGGACCACGGTCAGACCTGTAGACCACGGTCAGACTTGTGGACCACGTTCAGACCTGTAGACCACGGTCAGACCTGTAGACCACGGTCAGACTTGTAGACGACCTGTAGACCACGGTCAGACCTGTAGACCACGGTCAGACTTGTGGACCACGTTCAGACCTGTAGACCACGGTCAGACCTGTAGACCACGGTCAGACTTGTAGACGACCTGTAGACCACGGTCAGACCTGTAGACCACGGTCAGGCCTGTAGACCACGGTCAGACTTGTGGACCACGGTCAGACTTGTGGACCACGGTCAGACCTGTAGACCACGGTCAGGCCTGTAGACCACGGTCAGACTTGTGGACCACGGTCAGACTTGTGGACCACGGTCAGACCTGTAGACCACGGTCAGACTTGTGGACCACGTTCAGACCTGTAGACCACAGTCAGACTTGTAGACGACCTGTAGACCACGGTCAGACCTGTAGACCACGGTCAGACCTGTAGACCACATTAGATTTCTTTGATTTGGAGAATATTATAAATAAATTCACTGTCTGACTTTTCTGTTTCCTCAGGATGAATTCTGGAGAACATACAACTGTAAGCAACCACACAGCCTCATCCTTTGTCCTCCTGTTTCTCATCAGTATGAAACCATGTGACCACAGCTAATGATCCACGACTGTCATACTACGTTTACCAGGACCCAGACTGGGTCAAGGCTGTTAGTCGTCATAGTGATAGGCTCTCCATCAGTTGCTGTTTTAAACTGGACAGTCACAGTATCGTCTGTCGTACTGAAACACCACATATTCACTGTGTTTTCGTCCTGCAGTGCTGGATAGCTGTGAGTTGAACCCCTGTTTGAACGGGGGCAGTTGCTCTACCCTGGCTTCGTCCTACACCTGCTACTGCCTGCCACAGTTCAGCGGACTCAACTGCGAGCTTGGTGAGTAAAGTACGTGCATGTCCACGAGGCTTGGTCTGTAGATGGGGAACAAAACGAGTCCTACGACGGCTGTGGCGTTGTTGGAGCAAGCAGGTTTTACAGTATGTGGCGTGTTGTTGGTTTTAGAGCACCTGGATGCACCAAACACCTGCCTGCTGGACAACGGAGGCTGTGACCATTTCTGTGAGGAAGAGGAGGGAGCACAGAGGCCGAACTGCTCATGTGCAGACGGTTACCTCCTGGACGACGACAGGATGAGTTGCGTCGCCAAAGGTGGGAGGACGATTTGATGCATCAAATACTTCTCTCATTCTGTTCTGAAACCTTAAACACTCTAAACTTTAAATATTTGACCAAAACACAACGTTTGTTCCACATTTATGAGCTTGACTGCAGAGCAAATGAATCTCCGGGTTCCAGCTAAAGAGACAAAAAAGAGACAAAACCCGTTGAATGGTTTGGTCGGGTTGCAGTGGAAGAGTTTCGTGTCTCTTTTGTTTGATGCTTTTGTAGTTAAACTCCGTCTCTTCTCTACAGAGGCCCCAGAGTAACTCACCTTTAGACTCCTGGAGGCCTGTTTCCCTGAACTGTTTGAACAGTCTGAATCAGGACAGCATTCTTTGGTTTATATTAAAATCATTGATATTTGTGTTACATACATGTATGGAGACTTTTATTTTGTAGTGTTGGGATGTGGATGCAGAAACACGAAGCTTCACGTGGTTCTGCTGGTTCATGTTTTTTGTTTTTCTGGGGTTTCAGAGCCGGAGGCGTGCGGCTCGGTCCCCGTCCTGCAGGGAGAAAACAAATCCAAGCAGCTCGACCCGCAAGGTCGGATTGTCGGGGGAACAGAATGCCCCAAAGGTGAATGCCCTTGGCAGGTACGTTACAGTTAAAGGGGCAGTTCATTGTGGAGCCTGTGTGTAGTCCTGAGATCACTGTATCGGACTCTGACCTCACCAAAACCAGATTCAGCTGGAAACCTCAAAGTTTCAAAGATAACAAAGTGTTTTGTTTTGCTTTTTCTCCAAAAAGACCAAACAGTCAGCAGGTGGAGAACTGAACCCGGACCTGAAACATTCATCAGGAGCTTGTTCAGGTGGATTGAAAAGGTTTCTGTTGGTTTCAGGTTCTGTTGGTGTATAAAGACAAAGGCTTCTGTGGAGGAGTGATCTATAAACCCACATGGATCCTCACAGCTTCTCATTGCCTGGAGTCTTATGACGTTCAGTTCCTGAAGGTGGTCGCAGGTACGAATCCCTCCGTCTGTTTGGGTAATCACTTTAGACCAAATCTAAACACGCCTCTGCCCTGCTCTTTGTCTGTCAGGCGAGCACAACACAGAGGTGAACGAAGGCACGGAGCAGCACATCCAGGTTGCTGAGATCATCATGCACGAGAACTACAAGACAATCACAGCCGACAACGACATCGCCCTTCTTCGTCTGGCGTCGCCCATCGTCTACACGTCGTACGCCGTCCCAGTGTGCCTGCCGACACGACCCCTGGCTGAGCGCGACCTCTGGGCTGTCAGCCTGCACACGGTGAGCGGCTGGGGGAGGAGGGGTGAGAACGGACCCACCTCACATGTCCTACGGCGGCTGAAAGTACCACGGATCCGGACGCAGCAGTGTGTGGAGGACAGCGGCGTGGTGCTCACTGAGAACATGTTCTGCGCCGGATACATCGAGGGCCGACAGGACTCGTGTAAAGGCGACAGTGGCGGACCACTGGTGACAGAGTACAAGAAGACGGCGTTCCTGCTGGGGATCGTCAGCTGGGGGAAGGGCTGCGCCCGACCGGGCAACTACGGCATCTACACCCGAGTGTCCAACTACCTGGAGTGGATCCACAACCGAACCGCAACACCAAATCAGCCAACAAACAACACCGAGGCCTCCTTACACAACCTGACAACCTGAGAGCTCAAACAGCTCATGACAGGAACAAATTGACAGTAATTAACGAGTAGTCAGCTTGATTAGACCCTGTAGCTTGTGTTAATTTAGAGAAACATCTCATGAATCAGAGAGTAATCCCACTGTGATAATGTTCAGCTGTACTCGAGTATTTGTTCTGATTACATTACTTCTGATCAACAGCCAAACATCAACAAGGTCACCAACAGCAGACACAGCAGCCAGCTAATATTACTGACTAGTCCAACAGCAGTCAGCCCAGCTCGGCGTCTGTCTTTCAGCCTTTTATTTCACCAAGCTCTCACCAACCACTAAAAGTCAGTCCCAGATTTACTCTTGTCCGGCGGCTTCTTGCTCGCTCACTCTCTCCTTTTCTCTTCTTAGCTTCCTCCGTCAGCGTCCTCTTCACTCTCTTCTCCTCTGCCATTATGTCCATAGAGGCTGCTGACTGCTGGGCCTGAAAACCTCTTCTTCTTCTTCTTCTTCTTCTTCTACTTCTTCTTCTTCTTCTTCTTCTTCTGCGGTACAAACACTAACACTCCCCTGGTGCTCTGAGCTCACAGTCCAGCTAACAAACTGAGCTAACAGCAGCTAACAGGAGCTAACAGCAGCTAACAAACTGAGCTAACATAAGCTAACAGCGGCTAACAGACTGAGCTAACATGAGCTAACAGCAGCTAACATTAGCTAACAGCAGCTAACAAACTGAGCTAACATGAGCTAACAGCAGCTAACAAACTGAGCTAACATGAGCTAACAGCAGCTACAGCTGTCAGCAGTTTACTTCACTGTCCATCAGGAAACTCTGTAAATCACAGAGAGTTGAGGCGGAGCAGCCGGAGGACATCAGAGGGAAAACCAGAAAACATTTTCTCCATAAAATATGATCCAGTTTCACCAAAATCAGTGAAATAGTTGGTGGTGTGTGACTTAGTGCCGTAAAGCGTTACGTACTTCTCCCGACCCGGAGCCCAAAGTTACATAGTGTGAGAACAGACGTACGAATGACAGAGACACCATTCACCTGATCACAGGTCAGTGTAGATCAACAGTTAACAGACGTTAGATTATCAGAGGAAAGTTACATCAAATATTTTACTATAAAACATTCATCACTTATTAACTTACATTTAATTACCTTGAACTTTGGCTGGCGTGAGGCATTCACTGTCTTTCATTTTTAGTTAAGTCATATGTGAAATACAACTCTACTTTGTATCTACTTTCATTGTCTCGTGACATTAATATAAAATGTAAAAGTTTACATCTGCTTAAATTAGTTGTCTTATAATTGTATGAATAAACTTTATGTCAGATTATGACATTTCTTGATGAAGTACATGCTGCTTTCAGTTTAGTTCCAGTAGTGGTGTGTGTGTGTGTGTGTGTGTGTGTGTGTGATGTACACCTCGTGTTCATACAGTCCACAGAGAGTCGTGTACATTTACTCCAGAACTGATCTTGATCCAAGTACAATGAAGTCTTTACTTTACTGACAGTTTTTATACTTCCATTCTACTGCTGTGTCTCAGTCCACATCCTCCTGTTAGTACTCTTCTATGTAGTACTCTGCGTACTTTGTGTACTTCCTGTCACAGTACTCAGTTTGAGTACGCCAATTGTGAACTTAATGGAAATTTGGTTCGAATACTTGAGTACTTTAACTCTTGCAGTATTTTGAATGCAGTGGTTTTAGGTTGTCGTGTTGGTGCTGTTTTTTCCATTCTTTTCAATAGGAACTAAAAATGCAGACAGAGCGGAGATGTGTTTACTGACCTGGTTAAAAACTGACTCCGGGGTCAGAGGCTCAGTGGGTGTGGACTTAAAATGCCTCCTAAAAACCCTCCTTGTTGTTGAGTTGCTGAGAGACACTGAACACAACATGTTGCTGAGGAGCTGCTGCACCGCCTGGGTTCTGCTTTCAGGCATCGCTGCTGCTGCAGGTCTGTTTATTTGTTAAAGAAAGTAATGTTAGCATGTAAGTAAGTTACATGTTACAGTTAAAGACATTTTATTTGAGTATTTAAAAGAATCTGAGACTGATACTAAAATACTTTGAAGCAGAATATAAAATATTTCTTCATGCAACCACCTTGTCATGTTTCCACATGTATGCTCAAGATAATAATGCATGATGGTGTTTTATCATCTGTTTCAGTGTTTGTCAAGAGGCACGAGGCTAACACTGTGCTGCAGAGATGGCGGCGTGCAAACAGCGGCTTCCTGGAGGAAATGCAACAAGGAAACCTGGAGAGGGAATGCATCGAGGAGATATGTGACTACGAAGAAGCTCGAGAAGTTTTCGAAGACGTAGATCAGACGGTCAGAGTTTTTCTTTTAGAGGGTCCTTTGATTGTACTTATTAATAAGTATAATTAAAACCAAAGTTTAGACGTGGTATAAACAGCAGAAGTAGACATTTATTTATGGAGAACGGGGCTGTTTTTCACATAAGACACGTGTTGGTTAGCTTTAGCTCACTTTATGTAGAAACAACAGGAGTTACGCTAAAAGCATCATTTGTTCATGAAATCAAAATTAGTTCAACAAAACCTTTATCACAAATTTGAGAAACATGCGTGAGAACGGCAAGTTCAACAGCTACCAAACCATTTAAATTGGATCGCTCACAATTGGCCGTTTGGAATAAGCAGGATAATGTTCAACAACATGTGCGGTTATGACAAATAATGCACTCAAACGTGTGGTTATGACAAATAATGCACTCCTGGTCATGCATTATTTCACAATAAGGACTTGTCGTTCATTATTCTTAGCTTAATGTGCTAAATTGTTAGCATGTTAGAATCCCCATTTGATTAAACTGTCTGGAGACACACAGGTGATCTTGGTGACACTACGTTACATTTTGGGTAAGATGACAAAGGGATGCAACGTAAATGTATAATGAAATAACTTTGTTTGTTCTTTGCAGAATCAATTCTGGGCGACGTATAATCGTGAGTAACACCTTTGATGCGTGGACTTGACGTGAAAATAAAACTACTGCACGAAACAGAACTGATCACGTTTCTAACTTTCTGAATAGGTTAAAGTTGGATTTCACTGTAGAGCAGGTTTCACATTTTGTGTTGCTCAAATATTGATTTATGGATGTGTTGATTTCTGGGTATCTTTCTAAACCCTATGATGAAAACGTATTGATCCTCATTCTTCTAAATCAGTTGGCTGTTTGTCCTCTTGTGTTTCTGATTGAAGTTTTTGTTAAGAGCTCGACAACATTATTAGACATTTATTACATAAATAATAATTAAATGTCTCTTTTAAAGTGTCCTGATTAATTTGTTTTTGTGCGTGTGTGCCAGGCCGTGGCCCGTGCTTCACTAATCCATGTCGTAACAACGGGACATGTGTCAGCACGGAGACGTCCTACCAGTGTGTCTGTCCTGATGGTTTTGTGGGACTACACTGTGAGAACTGTAAGAAAAACAACAAACAATGAAGGCTGTTTTTAATTTTATTTATTTATTAAATCTACAAATCTCAAGAAGAACTGAACCTGATGACATGTTTGATGAACTTATGTAACGTATATTAATGTTATAATATTTTGTATGTGTGTATGTATTTACTTTCCTCAGGGGTAGAACTTTCACTCAAGTGTCTTTACCACAACGGACAATGTCAGCATTTCTGTGACGGCTCAGGAGAAACTCATAGATGTTTCTGTGCTGACGGATACAACCTGGGAGCAGATGGACGAAAGTGTATCGCTGAGGGTACAAATACTACCTAAGTACTACTTCTTTAAAGCACTGAGGTAGTTGCATGTACTGTGATAAGGCCCCTTCCCCGGCTGTGTTCAGAAATCATCCTCAGAAACGAATGCTTCTGACATGTTATCATGTGAGATTAATTACATTTAGAAACTACTATCACAGAAGTCAAACACTAGATAATGTGTTTTTCTTCCTTTGGGGGTATTTTTGCTTTAAACGTTCTGTCATGGATGAATCGATTCTCAAACTTTGACCTCAACATGAACACCAGATTGTTTTCTGTGTTACAGTTGAGTTTCCGTGTGGGCAGCTGGCTCCACAGGAAATACCTGTGAACCAGAGTGTTGTGGGTCAGACCAGGCTGGTGGGAGCTAACCACTGCCCCAGAGGAGAGTGTCCTTGGCAGGTAAACACCGCTGTTTGTCCTGAGGTTGGACCACAGACCACAGGGCCATTGAAATGTAAAGGGGACGTGCTCTGGGCAAGCAAAAATGGGATCAAGCATTTTCAAGGAATTCTGTCCTGGATTTTCACGCTTGTGTTACTTTTCCATCTGTTGATCAGGTTCTGGTTCAGTTACATGGACACAGTCACTGCGGAGGTGTCCTCGTCAATCCAGACTGGGTCATCACTGCAGCCCACTGTCTCCATGGCAACAAACCCGAAGACTTCACTGTGGTGGCAGGTAACTGACCTGTGCTTTCTGTTCAGCTCTAATCTTCACTGTCAAATTCACTTGCGTTTCTGTCTTGAATGTAAGTTCAGTCATTACTTTGTAAAGTTTACAGAAGTTGTCCATTTCCTGCCAAATGGCTTCTTAAGAAGTTAAATGTAAATCTGTAAAACTGTCCTGTCAAAGCTTTTTCTGTAAAACTTGTTTCCTTGTTTTAAAGTGTTCTGATCAATTGTAAACTTTAACATAATTATTATTATTACGTGTTGATCGTGAAGCTGTCTTCTGGATTTTAACGTCATTTTGTTTATTCTGAAAATGTCTTTCATCTAGATTTCAAGTTATATTGTAAAGTAGTTTAGTAGTAGTTTAGTTTTGTAAAGTTGTTCGTAAAGTTGTTTTGTAAAGTTTTGTAAAGTTGTTTAGTAAAGGTTTGCACAGTTATTTGTAAAGTTGTTTTGTAAAGTTGTTTGTAAAGTTGTTTAGTAAAGTTTTGTACAGTTGTTTGTTAAGTTGTTTTGTAAAGTTGTTTAGTAAAGTTTTGTACAGTTGTTTGTAAAGTTGTTTTGTAAAGTTGTTTGTAAAATTGTAAGTTTTGCACAGTTATTTGTAAAGTTGTTTGTAAAGTTGTTTTGTAAAGCTGACTTTTGTCTCATTTAACTGTTTCTTTGTTGTTACCAGGGGAACACAACTTGGATGTGGAAGAGGGCACAGAACAGAGGATACCCGTTTCCATGGCGATCGCCCACGAAGGCTACATCCCAGAGACGAGTGACAACGATCTTGCTTTGCTGAAGCTGAATCGATCCGTCACCTTGAACCAGCATGCCATCCCCGTCTGCCTGCCAACCAGAGACTTTGCCACGCAGGAGCTCTTGCAGGTCCGCTACCACACCGTGTCCGGCTGGGGCAAAAGGACCATCGGGGGCAATGAGGAGCAGGGTGCCGTGCATGCTGCCCCGTTGTCCCCCATCCTCAGCACATTTTCCGTCCCCATCATCCAGAACTCACAGTGCTCCCCGAGAGCCCAGCTCAACCTCACCAACAACATGCTGTGTGCAGGATACCTGGAGGGTACCCAGCAGAGTTGCCGTGGAGACGACGGGAGCCCACTGGTCACAGTCTACGGCTCCACCCACTTCCTGACGGGTGTGGTGGCCTGGGGGCGGGGCTGTTTTCACCCAGGGTATTATGGGGTCTACACCAACATGGCCAACTTTGTGGAGTGGGTGGAGGGCATCATGACAAGAGCCAATGAGAAGCCAGCAGAGAAAGCTGCAGTGACGGCTTTTGACATGTTAGAACAGAAAGTGGTTTGATTAAAGATCCTCATGTCGTTATGAAACATTGTCATCATCCTGATGTTTGAATGTTCCAGTTACTGTGTGGGGACGGACTTCATTCTGTCTGGTTTGATCTGTTTTGTTGTTGTATGATGTGAATAAATCAGATGAAGATCATTTGTGATCGATGAGAACATTTGAATTACTCTGTTCAAACAGCATTTTACAACATTAACAAGCCGTGATAAATATATTTTCATCCTGTGAGTGATGAGTGAGTGATTCCAAATTTACGTGAGACATTTGTATGAAAACAAACCAGGAACTTTAGAATTACAGACTTTAAGTGAATGTTTCTTTACACAGACACTTTAAATATTAATATCTGTATTTTCACTGACTGAGCAGCTGATCAGTGTTTCAGTCTGCAGAGTAAATATCGATCAGTCTGAACAGCCCCCTGAGCTGATTGGCTGCAGGGCAGGAAGTAAAGTGTTGAACAGGAGCCGACCCCGCCGACCTCAACGCTGAGTCAATGTTTAAAAATGCTCATTGACTGTAAACGCCTCCTCCTCCCTCGTTTCAGCGAGGACGAGGACGGTAAATGTTTGTGAGATCCTCCCAAGTGTCTCTGTCCTCTGTCTATCTGTCCTCCAGCGTCTGTCCAACACTGACACAAAGACATGTCTTCAGACATGTTTGGTCTGGTAGACGCTGATGTCAAAACAAATAAACTTCTCAGGTGTTATGAAGCTTTCTGGCTGGTTGTTTCTTCCAGCAATGCACTCTGGGACTTGTAGTTGACTCCTCTTGTTGTTATGGATCATTGTTTCTTCAGAGTTTCAACAGGAAGTCTGAAGTTAAGCTCCGCCCGACTGATCTGTGCAGCTTCAACATGTTGACACCTCTTCCTCCCCCGTCCCGTCCCGTCCCCTCTCTCTCTCTCTCTCTCTCTCTCTCTCTCTCTCCCCATGCAGGTCATTGCCCTCTCTACCACCCCTCCTTCTCTCCCTCTCTCCACACTCAGCGTCCATTACTTCCATTACTTCCACTCAGCACACTGAGGTTTTTCCAGCCGAGCTCACCTTCACCATCCGGGGCCATGTTTTGGTTTCACCGACTGTCCCTTGGCCTGCTGCTGCTCCACCTGGCTGCCGCTCACGCAGGTACGCTCATTAAAATCTAAACATCTGGGAATGAAGAAGAGGGGGAGAATATGGAGTTAAAGCACACCACCATGTTGAGAGAGTGTTTTGGGTGGAGGTGGTGGTCGGGGTGGGGGTGGAGGGGTTACGTGTTGATTGACGGCTGGCAGGTGACACTTGACCTCGTCCTGTTTTGTGTGTTTAGCATGTTGCATGTATGATGTCAACAGATTTTTGATTTCTGATGATTGACAGCTCTTCCCTTCACTCAGACGCCGGCGTGAAACCCTTCTTACACCTCATTGGTCAAACAAGCCACCTGCTGGGCTGTGATTGGTCAAACCAGAACATTTGATCAAAGTTTAAATCAGTCACTGTAAACTGTTTCCTGTGACATCGCCTTGACATCAGCATGCTAACATGTTTAGCGTGTTAACATGCAAACAATCGTACAGCTTGATCAGACACAGATGAATGATCGTTTGTCTTGCAGTCTTCTTGGACGGCAAAGCAGCCAGCGAGGTTCTGACCCGGCGGAGACGAGCCAACAGCTTTTTAGAGGAGCTAAAACAAGGCAACATGGAGAGGGAGTGTGTGGAGGAGCGCTGCAGCTGGGAGGAGGCGCGAGAGATCTTCGAAAACCCTGATAAAACTGTATTAACCTCCTGCAATTACACCACAACACCGCAGACAAACCAGATAACAACATAAGTCCGATAACTTTGGGACACTGTTTGTGTAGAAAGACAAAATGTTGCATGTAGCATTGGAGCTAATTAATGACATTTAAATGATGAGGTTCACACATGAGAAAAACATGATCAGACTAGAAGTTGCTTTGAAATATTTCATTCTCTGTTTTTTTCCCTGCAGAATGAATTCTGGGCCAAATATGTTGGTAAGGCATTTTATTCCGTGTTGTCAAAATTACATAACAGACTGTTGAATTTCAAAATGTTTTAGAAACCTTAAATGTAATTCAGTAACAATGTGCCAGAGGGAAACATGGGGGTATTTTGGTGGATGATATGAGGTGGTGAGTTCCCCTTTAAGTCTGCTGACCACTGGTACTGATTTTCACCACAACACGTTAAAGTCTGTGTATATTTGAATCTGCAGATGGCGACGCATGCGAGTCAAGGCCGTGTGCACATGGAGGATTTTGCAAAGACGGAATCGGTGGCTACAACTGCTACTGTGCGACCGGATACCAGGGCTTCAACTGTGAAATCGGTACAGAACCGCAGTCATTCTGGACAGCTGGGCTTAGGTTTAGTGTCCTTTAGCTAAACTAAATGCATCAACAGTCTTAAGCTGCTGGTTCTGGAAGTATAGAAGTCCAGTGCCAACGTTCAGTCCTTTATGTGGTAAGGTAGAGTTCACATCTTGAACCTTTATGATACAGAATTGTTGCCGTAGAACTTGATCCAGGGTTTTGCAGAATCATCGAATCTCGATGTCCTTGCCTGGCGACAGGGTTTAGTTACATGGTGTGTCGTCCCCTGTCACCCTTCGCTGGTCCTCACAGTGTTTCCGATGTCTCTGCAGTTATTCCTCAGCTCTGTGAGAACAAAAACGGTGGTTGCGAACACTTCTGCAAGGTATTCAGAGGAAACGTTCAGTGCTCCTGCACCAGTGGATATTTCCTGGGATCAGATGACCAATCCTGCCTCTCCAACGGTGAGTTGAGTCTTTTATTGGTCCAGTGCAGTTTTATCTCCAACATCACAGTTCAGACTTTGGCATGAGGCATAATATAGATGAGATTGTTATGGCCTAAGGACCATCACCATGATCAAGATATCACCATAACTTCAGGCCAACATGGTTATGTCAGTGATCAAACTTTTTGGTTCACTGAATTGTAAACTCCACATGAACTCTTGCAGAGACCTTCAAATGTGGAGCCCTCATCACTGAAGACATCCGGACTGTTTTCAGGTACCAGCGGGAGAACACAACATTGGAAAACCACAACAGGTCAATGCTGACAGATCTCAACACCAACAGTAACATCACCGTGCAGTACATGCCGGACACTGATAATCTGTCAGAGTCCTCACTTCCTGAGAGGATTCTGAAGAATCAGATTTTAGAGGAACTCCTCATCTCTACAAAAGCAAAGAACACCCGCATTGTTGGCGGAGAGGACTGTCCACCAGGTGAATGTCCATGGCAGGTAAGAACAAACAGAAAGAAGACAACATATCCATCATGACCATATTTTTTTAATGATAAGATCTCGATATAAGAAAATAATGGACGACGTAGAGGCAAAGGAAGTCATGGCAGAACTGAGAAAACATTACCGTCCATTATTGTCTCGATGCTTCGCAAACCAATATTATCTTTACGTGGACACATGGGGAATCACTTATGGTCCATGTGTCCATTATTGCCTCTATGGGGACCTCTGGGAGTCCCCTCTGAGTTTACGCCATGTCAGCTGTTTTCTGTCCCGCCTCATCCCCACAGGCTCTCTTCATGAACGAGGACCACCGAGGGTTCTGCGGTGGAACTATCCTCAATGAATACGTCATTCTAACCGCCGCCCACTGCATGAACCAATCACGCTTCATGTACGTCAGGCTCGGTAAGTCCAACTAACCAGTCACTCAACAGATCTCCCTAATCACCAACTATCTAACTCTTTCTATAGAAATCCACAGGTTATCACTGTACATTTATCTTTTTATATCTCTAAAAAAGAACAGTGCTCCGTTCTTTTGTTAAACATTGCATTCAGGTGAGTTTGACGTGCTGGTGGATCACGGGAATGAAGCTACGCACCATGTGGAAACCATCATCACACACAATAAATTCAGACCAGACACCTACCACAACGACATCGCACTCATCAAACTGGCCACGCCCATCAAGTTCTCCAGGTTCATCCTGCCAGCCTGCCTACCTGAGCAGGAATTTGCTGAAAAGGTGAACTCACTCATTTAAAGCAACATTTGAGCTTTGCATAAAGACAGTTACACTGTTTCAAGTCTTTATGCTAAGCTAAGCTAACTGACTGCTCAGATCGTCATATCCCAAAATGTTAAGGAGAGAACAGACTCGACAAAGAACATTGCTTACCTCCTCTTGCAGGTCCTGATGCGGCAGGCGGACGGTATGGTCAGCGGTTTTGGACGTCTCGCCGAGGGTCGGCAGCCGTCCACCATCTTGCAGCGCCTGACAGTCCCCTACGTGGATCGCTCGATCTGCATGGAATCCACCCAACTGCGCATCTCTCCTCGCATGTTCTGTGCTGGCTATGACACAGTAGCCAAGGACGCCTGCCAAGGTGACAGCGGCGGACCACATGTCACGCGATACGGCAGCACCTATTTCGTCACCGGCATTGTGAGCTGGGGCGAAGGCTGCGCACGCAAAGGCAAATACGGCATCTACACCCAAGTATCCAAGTACATCCACTGGATCCGTGATGGCATTCAGAGGCTGATGCCCAAAGGGAAGGGTGGCAGCAGGGTGAAGAGGCACCACGGCCCCATCAAGAGGCTGGTTCTGTAAGACAGCGGATTCCTTTTCCATCCACACTTTGTGCCTCTCGTGTAATCATCGATTTTATGTTCGAGACTCAACGACATTCCCCCGTTTTAAAGACAATGAAATTCTTCAAGCTGCATTAATTTAGTTTTTGGTCACTTGCAGGCAGCAGAACAAGCCGTAATTAAAAACATCAAACTTACAAGCTGTGGCTCACATGTTAGCAAACAGATGCTTCCACATCAGAGCTACATGACCATCCTGTTGATATTCAAAATTACTTGTGGGGTTCCTCAGGGTTCACGTCTCGGTCCTTTATATTTGCTATTTGGTTAAAGCTGCAATAATTCATCTTATGTCCAAAAACTGTAAATAAAACATTTGATATATTAAGTAGCTGTGGCTAACACATTAGCCCACAGTAACCTACTTCCACAAGATTCCAAAAAAAGACAAAAATGTACAAAAATAATGAAATTAGCGATGCAAAGCAGCTCGATGTAACTGTTCAGTATTTTTAACACGTGTGGAGCAGGAAAAACGATGTCTGTATTTTATAATCAGAAATGAATAAAGAATACTACAACAGTGTGGCGCCTTCATGTTTTCTGTGGTTCAAACAAAAGTATTAAATGTTTTTTTTTGCTGCACGTGAAGAAAACTGTGAATCCATTTCACCAACTTCTGCTCTGTAAAGTTGATCAAACTTTAATTTAATTTATTCTGTGCTTTCATTTTTGAAGGTTGAGTGTCAAAGGAAATTTTTAAAAAACACAGAATACTTTTGGCATCACGTTGGCCTCTGATTGAATTATCAGTTAATTAATTGGGAAATTGAAGTTGTCAGTCATGAAACTTCAATGAGGTTTGAAGAGGATTCTGATTTCAGATCATTTTATAAAACTTTAATATGAGTGTTTCTGTTTCTGGGTTTCACTAAACAAAGATATATTTTATGAGTCGACAGTGAAATATCTGCAGAAGGTGTAACTGGTCACGTAAGGTAAGATGGTGAATTTATCATTTCTGCTCAGGTAAAATTTAAATCTTTAGGTTTCTGTCTGATCTGAAGGTTTATTTGAAATGATTCATTCCTGTGATGAAACTTGTTGACCTGAAATAAACAGACGGGCTACAAGTTGAAGTTTCAGAGGTCAGACATGCTGCTTGTTTTGTAAAGTTTGCGGACAGACCAGAGTCCACTGCAGGAACACGGCGTTTACCGAGAACTGTTGTCTTTATGTTTAACTCTTTGTCTGGACGGTCGGTGTGCAGGTGAAATTCTGACTCCTGAAAAGAGATCAGAGATCTCAGTTTGTAAAACGTGCCTCATCGCAGCCTGTGAACTCACCAACATCTCACTTCGATATCTGCTTATATTTTTTTATTTCTCACGTTAATTATTGATTCTTGGTTGTGACTCATCAGTGTCTATTTGTGTGTGTGTGTGTGTGTGTGTGTGTGTGTGTGTGTGTGGTCACAGCGGAGTCAGTGTCATGGCGGTGAGCATCATGTCGGCTCACTGTCGAGCGTCTGTTCTCTTCCTCCTTGGCTGCTTCCTTCAGGTTCTCATCCAAGGAGAAGGTAAGACCTCCAACCTCCGACCTCTGACCTCCGACCCTCTGCTGCGTTTACACTCTGTCGGTTCAGTTCAGAGTTTTCTTTTAGTAAACGGATCTCGACTGACGAATCAGGCAGGAAAAAGACCAAACAGCTGATATTCAGTGGAAATGTATGGTGGTCTGTTTGTGCCACAAACGCTGCAGAGGTCATCTGAATGTCAGCGCTCTGCAGAGTTTGAAGTACAAACGTCTGTTACGATTAATCGACTAAAATTAACGACTTCTGGGTTATTCTCTCGTCCAATCATCTGATAAAAAACGTCACCGCCCCGCCACACAAACACGTTAATTCTGATTGGAATAAAACATTCTTCTCGTCTTGATTCGCTGAAAAAGTCGTGAAATGTTGCTACACTCAATTGTTACTTATTCAGGAAAAATGGTGACAATATTGATGCTGAACTGACAGTCAGACTGTGGTCATGTGACATCCTTTATCTCGTGTTGTTATGGACACGTAATGTCATATTTCTTAAAGGGACATCGCAGGGAGACTGATAATGTTTATTTTTGAACGTTCTGTCAACGCTACAGAAACACTAGGTAACTGTTCAGTATGATAAGGTTGTCTGAATGTTAGTTATTGGTTTGATTAATGGTTGTGTATTGATTACTGACTCTGACTTCTTGGGTCGGTGTTGGACTTGCAGTGTTCCGGGCTCCACAGGCCCACAATGTGTTCCTGCGGTCCAAGCGGGCCAACCTGTACCTGGTGGAAGAGATCCTGCAGGGGAACCTGGAGCGGGAGTGTTACGAGGAGCTGTGCAGCTACGAGGAGGCTCGCGAATGCTTCGAGGACAACGGAAAGACGGTCAGACTCCCGTTAAAATCTCTCACAACCTTTCTGTAGGAACTTTTTGTGAAACTGTTTGTTTCTTGACAGATCGCCTTCTGGACCGTTTACTACGGTGAGTCGAGACTTGATTTATTGATCTTTCGATGACTTGACTGTCCAATCAGTGTGATTGATCAGCTGTCGGTCTCTGAGCAGACGGGGACCAGTGTGACCCGAACCCATGCCTCCACGGAGGGAACTGCACCGACAAGGTCGGGGGGTTCCACTGCTCCTGTGCCGCCCCGCACTACGGACCAGTCTGTGAACTGGAAGCTCCGGCAGACCTGGGAGACAGAGGACTGCCCCCCAGTGCGCCGCAAACCATCGCACCACGTTAGACCACTCCCACAACTAAGATGGCCCCGCCTCCACGGGGGCGTGGCCTATTAGACCGACATCACTCGACATTTTCAGACCTTTGTTGTCGTATCCATAGCAACAGTCCTCTGCGCACTTCTTTTTCAGAAATCACAGAGTGTCCAACTGAAGGTCCGACGGCGTGTCACCAGCTGTGCACGGCGTCCAAACACACCTTCACCTGCTCCTGCATGCCGGGATTCAAACTACACACCGACGGACGGAGCTGCCAGCCTGAAGGTCTGACCCCTCCCCTCCCTCTAAAGTTAACCAAACCAGTTCAAACTGGTTATAAACCACTCTTTGTGTCCTCAGTGGAGTTCCCCTGCGGACGACTTCCAGACAAATTCAATGCAACTGCGTCAATGTGTCACCATGGAGACTGTCCCTGGCAGGTAAGATGCTCTCCATGGGGCAGACAGGGCAGAACCTCGAGGTTCTACTGATCCTGACCCTGAAGTCACAGGGTGGGTTTGTTTTCTGTCTCCAGGTGTCCCTGTTCAACAGCAGAGGGGTGGAGCTCTGTAGCGGCGTGGTGCTGGGTCGATTCTCAGTCCTGACGGCCGCCCGCTGCCTCTTGCTGGACTCAGGGTCTAATCTCCGACCCTCCAACTTCTACGTGGTGCCTGGTAACGAGCTTTAGATCACGCCGACGTTCTCGCCGTCGGTTTTAAAAGTTGATTATATTTTGTTATTTCTCATATCTGGTCTCCCAGGCAACAAGAAGGTAATTGTCCCTGTCCAGGGTCTGTTCATCCACAACCGTTTCCATTCACATCACCACGACCACGACCTCGCCCTCCTCAAGCTGGCAAGTCCCCTGCTCTTTGGCCCCGCCCTCATCCACCTCTGCCTGCCCACCAAGGACTTCAGCGAGAACATCCTGATGCATCCTGGGAGGACGGGTATTGTCGAGAGACGGGGCGTCAGCCGGACCCAGAAACTCATCTACATGATGCTGGACGAGTGTCGCAGTCAGCTCAATGTCTCACATCCACTCAGCAACAAAATGTTCTGCATGAGGAGGCAAAATGAAGCGGCGGGGAACCGAAATAGAGTTTACAGGAGCCCAAATGGACCTTCAAGGTACCAAAATGAAGCCCAACAAATGCTGAATGGATCTTTAGGGAATCAAAATGACACCCAGGAGAGCCCAAATCGACCATTAGGGAACCAAAATGGCACCTGGGAGAGCCCAAATCGACTGTTGGGGAACCAAAATGGCACCTGGGAGAGCCCAAATCGACCGTCGGGGAACCAAAATGGCTCCCAGAAGAGGCTGAATGGACACACAGTGAATCAGAGTCAAACCCATGACAGTCAAAGTGGAGCACCAGGGACACCAACTGGAGCAGAAAACAACGACCCTTCGAAGATTCGCAAGGCCTCAGGAGCCAGCGGCAGTCCGACGTCAAAGGTCAGAGACAAGCAATGTGGCGGCCTGTTGCCGGGAACGCCCGTTGCCACGGTGGATCGAGGGACGGCGTTTCTGACCGGAATCCTCGTGTCATCATCCGCAGGCTGCGACGGCGGTGGTCTCGTGTTCACCAAACTCTCCCGCTACCTGGGCTGGATCAGACCGAGGCTGGAGGCCTTCGAGGATCACATGACCACCCAAGTCAGCCAGTATCCTGAGATCCGCTAACAACCGGCGCGACGCCGCCACCTTTAAAACTCTTTAACATCAAACTCAGAATCACGTTTAGAAAACGTTCTCCAAATGTTGTTTCAGTGTTCATATCAGTCTGTACCATGGTCTTCTGCTTCTTCTTTGGTTTGTGCTCGTGGTACTTTGACAATAAACGTCTGTTTCAAAACTGTCCTGCTGGTCAAACTGTTTTAACCCTCGAGACCGCGCAGAGCGCCCGACCTGTTCCATAAAGTCCTGATCTTTGTGTTGTCGTCATTGCATTGATATCTATGATTTTATTTTGGCGGGTGGTGTTGTGAGGGAGATCCTGACAGAAACAGAAGGACTGACCCGGCTCAGATGAACTCATGTTTGTTCTTATAGAGGAAATATACCATCATATTCTACTTATACGATACTATACTATACTATACTATACTATACTATACTACTATAATTTACGGCAGTTTGAGCAGATGTCTCATATTTGGTAAAGAAAAGTGTTTGCCACTGAGATGTTTGGTTCTTCGGCGTCTCGAGGGTTAAAAATCTGTGCAGAAAGTAAAACATGAAGCCATCGATCATATTTACTGCCTAAAATAAAGACTCCAATACCCACAATGCACCGACTGGATTCATCAAATATGATTGGTTCAATAATCAGTCTGATACATGCTGTTACAAACAAGTATCTGTTTTATTCAACGTTTTTTTACAGTACAAAAGAAAAGAGAAAAAAAAAAAAAAGCTTCCTGTAGCGTGTCACAGCCGGAGGGGATTGTGGGTAGCGTAGTCTAGGAGACAGTGGACAGCGGAGGGAACGGATTCTGTTTACTGACCACGAGCTTCTGGTGCTGGTGAGAGATGTAACCTTTGATGTGACCCTGAGAGACAGAAACCACAGAAGAAGAGCTGAGTGCCGGTCTGCTTTAACCTGACAGATGAAACTCAGGTGTGTGTGTGTGTGTGTGTGTGTGTGTGTGTGTGACCTCACCATGTAGATGAGGTTGGCCAGGATACACTGCACCTCGTCGATGTCCACGTCCTCCAGCTGCATCATCCTCAGAGCCGCCAGGAAGGCGTCCAGAGGCAGCTGGTGAGTCCGCAGCAGCAGATACCTGCAGACATCAACCAGTCAGATGATGTCATCACGCCACCGACACGGATCAACAAGGGTCAGCTGAGGTCATCACGCCGCCGGTGTTCATCAATACGGGTCAGCGTTTAACAACACAGTGACTCATGTTGATGAACACTGACCCGTATTGACCGGCGCCGGCAGCGTGATGACCTCAGCTGACAGCGTTCATCACCTGCGGCAGGATGATCGCTCTGGTGTGTACGAGCATTTTCGCGTATTCATGTTGTCAAACGTGCGTCTATCCGTCAGCGAACATTTGATTGAAATTCTGCGTGAACATGATGGCGGCGTGCGGCGGCTGTACTCACACTTTCTTGAAGAGGTTCCTGTACGTGATGATCTTGAGCTTCTCCAGGATGAGGAAGATCCCACAGCGGATGAAGAAGGTCTCGTGTTTGGACAACGCCTCGTTCAGCAGCAGCAGGTTCCCTTCACTGAAACAAACACACACACACACACACACACACACACACACACACACACACACACACAGTGAGGACACCTGATGGCGTGATGTCACTTCCTGCGTCCTCCTCCTCCGACCCTCCACTCACCTCACAGCTTTGGTGACATCGGCAAACTGCATGAGGTCGTACTTCCTCAGGAGCTGATGAGTCGGCATGTGACCCTGAAACACGAGAACAAGCCGCGGTCACATGGCGCCTGAGCGCGAGCTAACATGTCACAAACCAAACGGGAACGTTGATTCAACGTTTCTGACCAGCAGCATCTTGACGGGCAGCAGGTAGATGAGAATCATCCTCTTGTTCTTCTGGCTGGAGCGGTGACAGTGGTGGAAGGCGTAGGACAGAAACTCCTCGGCTGCAGAGACACGAGCAGGTTCAGACGCGTCATCGTGAAGTCACATGATCAGAGCGTGCGGCGCGGCACCGAGGCCTCACCTGGTTTGAAGTCACTGTCGAACATCGCTTTGCGGCCCACGTAGTATTTATACGTGACCTTCTGGGCTGGACTGTAGTCGTTCTTCAGGTTGGAGCTGTCGATGGCTCTGATCAGAGGCTTGCACAGGTGAAGCTTATTGATCTGATCGATCACAAATCAACAAACGACCATTCATTAATGACCTTTCATTAACGACCTTTCAGTAACGACCATTCATTAACGACCTTTCAGTAACGACCTTTCAGTAACGACCTTTTATTAACGACCATTCATTAACGACCTTTCAGTAACGACCATTCATTAACGACCTTTCAGTAACGAGTACTCATTAACGATCATTCATTAACGACCTTTCAGTAACGATCATTCACCAATGATCATTCACAGCGTGAGCATTCACTCAGACCTTGAAGTAGATCTTGAACAGCTGGTTGCTCAGAAACATCATCCCCCATTTCTTCGAGTCCTCGATCCCCGCACGACTGCAACAAGGAAGGAAGGAAGGAAGGAAGGAAGGAAGGGGGGAAGGAAGGGGGGAAGGAAGGAGATGACATTTAGTATTTTTAAATTTACCACAAAAAAAAAAACAGAAGAATCGTGCTCCGTGTATATATGTGTGTGTGTGTGAGATGACAACCTGTGTGTGTGTGTCTGTGTCTGTGTGTGCGTGTGTGTGTGTGTGTGTGTGTGTGTGTGTGTGTGTGTGTGTGTGTGTACTCACTTGTCGCTGGCACACACTCTGAAGCAGCTCATCAGCTGCTCTGCTGCTTTCTCCAACATCTCGCCCGGCTGACCTTTGCTCTTCTTCTGCAACTGCTGCTCTGCCTGAACACACACACACACACACACACACACACACACACACACACAGGTTGTCATCTCACACACACACACACACACACACACACACACACACACACACACACACACACAGGTTGTCATCTCACACACACACACACACACACAGGTTGTCATCTCACACACACACACACACACACACACACACACACACACACAGACACACACACACACACACAGACACACACACACACACAGACACACACACACACACACAGGTTGTCATCTCACACACACACACACACACACAGGTTGTCATCTCACACACACACACACACACACACACACACACACACACACACACACACACACACACACACACACACACACACACCTGTCTCTCTCTCTGCTGGTGGGTTTCTTACATTGTTGGCAAAGATCCTGAGATCCAGAGTGACAGCGAACATCACCGGCAGAGCCCTGAAACACACCAACACACACTGATGAGCGACGCTGCGTTCAAGGGCGACACGTTCACTGCAGCTCCGACAGACATCGAACATCACACGGAGCGCAACTGAATCAAAGCGAACACTTTTCCCCTGCTTCAGTCTTTGTGCTAAGCTAGGCTAACGATGAAGCTCACCAGTTCTCCTCTTTGTGGGACTGGAAGGCTCTCAGGAAGGACGTGATTGGTCAAGGCGGAAACACTGATCCAACGAATGATGACATCACGTTTCACTGTGTGTGTGTGTGTGTGTGTGTGTGTGTGTGTGTGTGTGTGTGTGTTATTGTGAAGGATATTGGACGACGAGTGTCTGGAACTTGTAGGCTTCGACGAAGTCGTGATTGGCCACGGCGTAGGTGCACCTGTAACACACACACACACACACAGAGTCCCGTTACCGTGGTTACCTTCAGCGTGTGGTCTTCAGGTTGTGTGGGCGGTCCTACCTGAGGTGAGCTGCGACCATCTCATCGTACGGCGGCTCCAGAAGCTGCTGACATTTCTCTTCAGGACTGGCCAGCTGAAACACACACACACACACACACACAGAGGTGAGGCCGTATCCTAGCAACGCCACGTGCTGTGCTGCCCACCTGAGTGGGCGGAGCCTCACCTGGAGCCGGGGGTTGGCGACGTGCGGGTGTTTGAAGGAGAGCAGCTCGGCGCAGAACGAGCCCTCGTGGTTGTCGATCGCCTCGTAGACCTGCAAGAAAAAACACCAACGAAGAAGAGTCAGCTGATTGAACAGGCGTGAACACGTGACAGAGGTCAGAGGTCAGAGGTCACCTGCTGCAGGTACTGGTTGATGGTGATGTGAGCCATGACTTCCTGCAGCCGCCTTCACCTGGAGACAAAAAAAAATACAACAACAACAAAGAATTCAACAAAAAAAGTCGTTTAGGAGAAATATATTTCTGTCACCTCACAGAGGAGATTCTTTCCATCACTGAGAATATAATATATATAAAATATAATATATATAATATATATAAAATATAACATAATATAAAATAATATATATAAAATATAACATAATATAATATAATATAACATAATATAATATAATATATATAAAATATAATATATATAAAATATAATATAATATAATATAATATATATAAAATATAATATAATATAATATAATATAATATATATAAAATAAAATATAATATAATATAATATAATATATATAAAATATAATATAATATAATATAAAATAATATATATAAAATATAATAATAATAATAATAATATCACACCGGTGCTCTATAGACGGGCTGTTTGTTTCTTTGTTTGCTTCTCCGGCTGCTTCACTCAGTGAATCAAACAGCTGTTTTGTTTTAACATTAGCAGACGTTGAAACAGAAGTTCATCTCAGATATCGTCACTAACTCTGGAGATTTTTTTATGACTGGACAGGTCCAGAACAGCTGGAGGAGCCTGAGTGATGTCACTGCAGGTGAACAGGTGAACAGGTGAGATCAGATACAGTGCTGCTCTAAAGTTCGTGAACCTCTTGAACATTTTGGAGTTTTCTCTCGTGTCACCCTGATTTCCTCATTTAATTAAAACCATTATTTATTTTTGATATGAAGTAACAGGTGCAGGCTGGTCAGTGCTCTTTAAAACATCTTCAGTGTGCGTCTTTGATGAACCCTGAGCTGCATTGGTTAAAACAAGCAGGTAAGTAGAATCAGGTGTCTAAAAGAACCGCTGAAATGGACCAATAACATCACAGATGTTTAAGGACCAGGTGAAACCTGGGGTACGGTCGGATAGTCAAAAAAACAGCTCCTACGTCCTTTCCTAACCACTTTTCCTAACCACTTTTCCTAACCACTTTTCCTTGACCTCGATAGAAAACGTCACGAGGTGATAAGGAAAGATGTGAAGGAGAGGTGATAAGGAGTTAGGAGAAGACGACTGCTCTTACACTAGACTACGTCATGATGTGACGGTGAATGTTATTGACGTGATCCAAATAATAAATGAATATTGTCCACCTGTCACAGAAGTCACATGACGTGTTTGTTATGCTGGTATGGTCGCTCACCCTCCTGTCCACTCATATAGAAACATATCAGCAAGTTATGGCAAAGATATATGATTAATCAGCAACGGTAACTTCATGATGATCTGCAGGACGCTGGATGTCACAGTTACAAACAGTTTTTACTCTGTGTGTGAACGCAGCTCCACAGTCAACAACACAACACACTTCATGATCAAACACATATGTTCATATGCACACGCATGTTCATATTCACACGCATGTTCATATGCACACGCATGTTCATATGCACACGCATGTTCATGTGCACACGCATGTTCATGTGCACACGCGCTCTCTGCGGGCTGTTTAAACTCTGATGATGTTTTAATGACTGAACGCTGCGTCCATTTTTTGTCGCTGCCGCAAAGAACACAACGTGCTAACTCAGCTGTTAATCCCTAAAAACAGCTTTTAATTTGAAACTCTAACAGGAAACACATTGATGATTATCTCATTAATGAATCCATCGTTAATTAAAACTCTGACGCACCTTTTTAATGAACTTTTGTTCCACAGTGAACTCTTCCACCGGCAGCTCGGACACCCGGACTGTTTAGCTGATGCACGACCCGAGACTGAAAACAACGTCCGGGTTCGTAAGGTCGACTTCCGCAGGTCTTTCAGAATAAGAGGTTACATATTTCAAAGTAAAAGTCTCGATAGATTTTTTAAAAATGAGTTCTTTTAAATAAAACACAGAAACAAAATAAACAAACTGTCTCTACACGGTGAAATACTTTAAAATAAAAGAAATAACATGAATTAAAAGTGAAGAAGAGAAATAATGAATGATCTTTCACATCTTCTCTATTTAATATCATAAACTTATTAAACTTATTAACACTTTTATATAAACACGTACGAGGTGAGAGATTTGACCGTACATGTGAATGTGACGTCTGAAATTAAAGTTTATTAAACGTTCTTTATTGAGTCAAACAGGCGAATCAACTCATTTACATGCACCGACACTTCACAACACACAGTTTACATACAGTACATCAGCTTCACAATAAAAGACCTGTATCTTATCGTTCTGACTGATTATTCGAACATTTATTATTGATTACTGACGTTTCCTCTCTGTTAAACCTTTAATGACACACAGCCTGTTTCTGTCTCAGCCATGCACTAAAATTCATGCCAAGATTAAAAAAACTGTTAAATATTTAGTTTCTGCTTTCAGCAACAATCAGAAGAAACGACGACATGCAGCGATCGATCAAACATCGATCAAACATGGATCGAACATGGATCGAACATCGATCGAACAAGCAGATGGACTGTACAGATATCTACAGACGGGACGAGCAGCTGATCACGATGAAGAAAAATGTTTTTAAGATTAAATTCTTTCCTTTTTTTCTCATTTTAGAACTTTGTTTTTTTAATTTACTGAATTACAGTTATTTTTACACACAGTTAATAGTAAAGCTGAACTAGCTCTGAATGCATACCACCAGTGGCTGTTGTACTGGTGGTACTGGTGGTCCCAGTATGTGCATTCAGTCTCCAGTTCAGACCATCAGTATCTGTAGCCTCCAGTAATTAAGTTACCAGAACATAACAGTACTCATAGGCAGCCACTAGTATCTACAAGTAGCCCCCAATACTAACTAGTAGCCACCAGTAGATACGAGTATGAACATTCTCCAATAGCCAGCAGTACTTGTAGTACTGTGTAGATAGCAGTATGTGTACTCAGTGTCTAGTACTCAAAGGTAGCCCACAGTTGATATGAGTAGCCTTCAGAGTCGCGGTAACCAGCTGAGGTTAGTCGTAGGTACACATAGTAACTGGTCCTCAGGTGTCCAATCACATCCCTCCTCAGAAAGAGTGGGTGGGGCCAGATGGCCATCCTGCCCCGCCCACTCGGCCGTGACTGGGCGGCTGCATGAGGCTCTCGCTGCTGATTGGTCCATGGAGAGCGGTGCAGGGCGAGTGGGAAGGGCTTAGCTCACTACAGCCAACCGTCCACAGACAGGGATACTGACTGAACACAAATATAAAATATTTATATTTATATCCAGCACATTTAATGAAATCAGTCATCACATTTTAGCTGTCTGTTAATTCATCGTCCATATAAGGTTATGGGCGGTGCCTCACCTGGAGCTGTGAGGAGGAGGAGGCTGTGAGGAAGGAGCGTTACTCGTCAGGGGAAGGGAGGTGGAGGAGGACAAAGAGGAAGAGGATGAGGCGGGACGAGGGGAGGAGCTGCTCCATCCATCTGATAACACCTGAACACCTTCAGACAGACAGACTGACAGACGACACACGACAGGTGATGAGAATGAGAATATATATATATATAGAAGGCCACCTGGCCCCACCCATATAGTATAAAGAAATGTTTGCATATATAATATAAAGAAATGTTTGCATATATAATATAAAGAAATGTTTACATATATAATATAAAGAAATGTTTGTATATATAATATAAAGAAATGTTTGCATATATAATATAAAGAAATGTTTACATATATAAAATAAAGAAATGTTTGCATATATAATATAAAGAAATGTTTGCATATATAATATAAAGAAATGTTTACATATATAAAATAAAGAAATGTTTGCATATATAATATAAAGAAATGTTTGCATATATAAAATAAAGAAATGTTTGCATATATAATATAAAGAAATGTTTGCATATATAATATAAAGACACGTTTGCATATATAAAATAAAGAAATGTTTGTATATATAATATAAAGAAATGTTTGCATATATAAAACAAAGAAATGTTTGTATATATAATATAAAGAAATGTTTGCATATATAATATAAAGAAATGTTTACATATATAAAATAAAGAAATGTTTGCATATATAATATAAAGAAATGTTTGCATATATAATATAAAGACACGTTTGCATATATAAAATAAAGAAATGTTTGTATATATAATATAAAGAAATGTTTGCATATATAAAACAAAGAAATGTTTGTATATATAATATAAAGAAATGTTTGTATATATAATATAAAGAAATGTTTACTTATATAAAATAAAGAAATGTTTGTATATATGTGTGTGTGTGTATATATATATATATATATATATATATATATATATATATATATATATATATATATATATATATATATATATATGTATGTATGTATGTATGTGTGTGTGTGTGTGTGTGTGTATATATATATATACATGTATGTATATATAAAGAATGTTTGTATATATAAAATAAAGACATGTTTGCATATATAATATAAAGAAATGTTTGCATATATAAAATAAAGACATGTTTGTATATATAATATAAAGAAATGTTTGTATATATAAAATAAAGAAATGGTTACGTATATAAAATAAAGAAATGTTTGTATGTATAATATAAAGACATATTTACATATAAAATATAGACATGTTTGTACATATAATATAAAGAAACGTTTGTATATATAATATAAAGAAATGTTTGCATATATAAAATAAAGAAATGTTTGTATATATAATATAAAGAAATGTTTGCATATATAAAATAAAGACATGTTTGCATACATAATATAAAGAAATGTTTGCATATATAATATAAAGAAATGTTTGCATATATAAAATAAAGACATGTTTGCATATATAATATAAATACATATTTACATATATAAAATAAAGAAATGTTTGTATATATAATATAAAGAAATATTTACATATATAATATATAAATGGATAAATTCCGTATGTATATTGTATGTATATAGTGAATAGATTTAGTATTTATTTTCCTGTTTGTTGTAATATTTCATCTTTGTAGAAAACATATCTATCAGTAAATCTCTAATATATAAATACAAATATAAAGTACAACATTAAACAGAAATATAAACACACACACACCTGAGGAGTGTGAGCGGTGCGGCAGGTAGGCGGTGGGATAAGGTGTGTGTCTACCCGGGTAACCGTGGTGTTTGTAACCGTGGTGATGATGTGACGTCAGCGGGAGGCTGCTGCCGTAAGGAAAAGCTCCGCCTCCACCTGCCGAGCACAATGACCAGCCTTACACACACACACACACACACACACACACACACACACACGTTTAAACTCTATAAACGTTATACTGTACATATATATCAGTGATAACATGCAGACGTTCTGTGTTCTGACTCACAGGGTTGAATCCCAGCTCGACTCTCCAGTGACTCTGGTAAGCCCCGCCCGCCTGGGTTCCTGTGGAAGATAAATCAAACACCCATCAGGACACAACCTGTGTGTGTGTGCGTATGTGTGTGTACCTCGGTAGTGTAACGTTATTCCCTGTTGGTTTGAACTGCGTTGAGGTCTGATGTGAGATCGTACCGCTCTTTAGCGTCCAGAAAGGCCTTCGCAAACGGGTTGTATTTGATCTTCAGAGCCGTGATCTGCAGAGAGAAACCTCAGTGTGTTATTGTACAATCAGCTGTTCTGTCCTTTAGTCATTTCATTTCAAAGTTCAAAGGTTAAAGTGCGTGCATACCTCTTCGTTCTGGTAGGCCGTGACGGCAATGAACTGAGTCTCTTTGAAGGAAACGTTGGAGACCAGACGATGGCGAGAGCCGACGCACACAATGTGGAGCTGAGGCTCGTACTTATGGAGAGAGTTCAACATGATCTGAAGACACAGAGACATTCAGCGTTCAGTCACCTCCTCTACATGCACTGTACATTTTAAACTGTTGGTGGCCGTGTGCACCAGTCCAACTAGCCATGACCTACAACACCACCGCAGAAAGCTACAACATTTTGAGATCACGTCACTAAACAGCGGGAACTCCTCGGCTCTCATTGTTGGAGGAAGTGCGCTTCGTTGTGGTTCCTTGTAGATCCTCGTGGTTTCTTGTAGTTCTTGTGGTTCTTTGTGGTTCCTTGTGGTTCCTAGTCTCCAAAAGTATAATGGGATCCAGAGCCTTCAGCTATCAAGCTCCTCTCCTGTGGAACCAGCTCCCAGTTCTGGTTCTGGAGGTGGAGCCCCTCTCCATATTTAAAAGTTGTCTTAAGACGTTCCTTCTTGATTGAGCTTATAGTTCGAGCTGGCTCAGGTGAGTCCTGAAGCATCTCTTAGTTATGCTGCTTGACATCTACCTGAGCATCGTTACAGACCTCCACCCTGTGATGAGATGTTGATGATCCCTGATGGCAGTGCCCTGACACAAAGCTAACATCAACCAACTCAATCCAACTCACCTCTTCAAGGATCTGCTGCGAACGTCTCAGATCCAGAACCACAGCACACTTTCAGAGGTCCGAGGAGTCCAGACGGGTCAGAGCGACATGATGTTAGACAGGTGGTCATGATGCTGAGGCTGATTGGTGCGTCTGGAATAACTCGTCACCCAGCAGACTAACGTCCAAATCCCAGCAGCACTCCATCCATCGGGTCAGAACCGGTCCAGAAAGTTATCAAAGTCATTTGTACTTTTGAATCCAGGTGGAGTTTGTTTTGTTTGTCATGGAGTGGAGCCATCTTTGTCTTTTGGCCCAAACACTCTTTTATCCATCTGTCGTCCATCTCTCCATCAACCCCTCCACCACCTCCTCCCCCTCACTAACGAGGCCCAATTAACCAATCCGAGCTCTCCAGGCGGACACACAAAAACAAACTGTTTTCTATTCAGATTGAGAGGCTGGCTTCACATCTGACCCCGACACTGTGTGTGTGTGTGTGTGTGTGTGTGTGTTTGAATATAGTTTACCTCTGTCTCTCTCTCGTCCATCTGAAGCATGATGGGTAAATTAATTTCCCAGTAAAAAACATAATTACCATAATGTACAAATAAGCTGAGCAATTATTTCATTATGACCGAGCTCTCTGTTCCAACTCTGCATTACTGTGTGTGTGTGTGTGTGTGTGTGTGTGTGTGTGTGTGTGTGTGTGTGTGTGTGCATGCATTTCAGTGTGTGTGTGTGTTACAAAATGTGTGTGTGTGTGTTTGGACAGGGATAATGGGGTAAATATAAACAACATTATTGCCAATTTTGTAGTGCTGTGTGTGTGTGTGTGTGTGTGTGTGTGTGTGTGTGTGTGTGTGTGTGTGTGTGTGTGTGTGTGAAGGCCTCTCTGAGTGGTGAACGGCTCTCGACAGGAAGTGCATTAAACTGCCGCCGGCCAATTAAGAGCTGTTTATCCCGTTCCCGTGGTTACGAGGGGGCGAGCAGGTGAAGTGAGCGAGCGAGAGGGACTGAAGTGGTTAATTAGAGGCGGTAGTCTCTCGCCCACTCCAATACAATACGAGGAGAGAGAGAGAGAGAGAGAGAGAGACGCTCTTGACATGATAATGGACAGAAGAAGAAGAGTGAGGTGGTGAAAAAAGAAAAGAGAAGAAGAAGAAAGAACTTCTGTCTGTCCGTGTGTTTTAAATAAAGTTTCAACATGGCTGACACACCTGTCCTCCTCCGTTGACCTTGTTGGTGAGTTTGACCTTGTTGAAGGTCACGGCCGCCTTCATCCAGTGAGCTCCGAAGTTGGGTGAGTCAGGGTGGATGTAGATGCCGCCGTGGCCCCGCCCCTCGCCGCGACCCTCCGCCCGGCCTGCAGCCACCCACTCCCCGTTCACGAACTTCCAGCGGCAGCCGTCAGCCGGCACGAAGTCCAGCAGGAAGGAGTACATGGAGCTGGGGTCCAGACCGGACACGCTGACCTTCAGGACCGGGAACATTCGGCTGCACACACACACACACATTTCTCTGATTAACATATTTACAGGAACACTGCGTCTGTAGATATAAAGACTCATTCTGAGGTAACAGAAACAAAACGAGTCTGACTTTCAGCTGATGAGGTCATACGTTTAGAAATGTTCCCAAACTTTCCAGGACTCCATCAAACAGGAGGTAGAGTGCTGCTTACGTCCTTGTCGTGGATATTGATTGGCGTTTACAGCAGCCAATAGCGAGTGTCAGTGTTGGACAGCACTTTGATTTTAACGTGACACAGCTTTACATTTTATTGATCATTGATTTGAAACACATTTCGTTTGAACATTCTCTCCTTGTGTTTCATCTGAAGCTCCATCCAGACAGACAGGCCGCTCTGCAGCAGTAATAGCAGTTGAAGTGGCGTTCTGCAGGTGTGAATGGAGTGTTTTCCCACCGCAGGGCACGACTGGTCAACCAGCCTCGGCTCGGCAGAAAAAAAACAAACACACACAGGCGGCGTTAACGGCTGCTATCGAGACTAATGAATAACCCCGGTTACCGGGATCACTGATCTGGAGTCAGCTTCAAACACAGACACGCAGAGTCACAGCTAAGAGAGAAAAACAAAGTGTGCACACAAAAATACTGAAGGTAAGTCCAAAGAGTCTCACTGAACTGTTCTGTACAGTTTCTGTACTCTATAACTCCTCATCTCTGTCTAACTGTCCAAACACGGTGAACTCGTTTCACCTCGAATTCAACAGCAGGAAGAATTCAGCAGGTGTGAACGACTGGTGTGGAGGAATTTAACCTCTGTAGGGTCACACCTGAAAGGACCTGCATACTCGTGGTCCCCCCCACACAGGTGACGTCAAGTCCAATCAGGTGGACCAACGACTTACAGGTGGACCAACGACTTACAGGCGGACCAACGACTTAGAGGTTTTTATGAGGGGGTATGTGGCGGACTATTTCTTGGTTGTGACCAGACCTGAAGCACGGAGCTGGCAGGTCACCTCTTACAGGTTTTTGAGTCTTAAATGTGAATCAGTGATTACGAGTCAAGAACAAAGAGATCGTCCTGGTTACCGTCCGTTCTTGGTGACGATCATCTCGTTGGTGATGTGCTGAAACTTCCTCCAGAGTTCGGCCTCCTCCAGGGTCACCCTCAGCTCCCTCTCTGTCGGGTCGCCTTTTTCCCGGCCGGCCTGTAGCTCGCTCTCCACCGCGCTGAGCAGTCGAGACATGCAGCGTTCAGCTGAGCCGGGGCTGCACACCGCCGTCCCGCTGGCACGAACGGCGGCGGTGGCAGCAGAACCGGACTCCCCATCCTCCTGTAATCCCTCCACCTTCATCTGGATCACACAGACAAAGACACATTTACTGCTGCTGAAACAGAAATGAGGAACAGACGATGATGTGATGTGTGAATGTTGTTCAAAAAAGGCAGCCATTCCTGTTTGATCAATTGTGTTGAAATATTCTGTCGACTAACAAAATTAAACCTGAACGAGGACGTGACTTCAGTTTTAAGTGTCGTGATGGAGAGGACGTTCATTTCAAGACGGACTGAACAACAACGACAAATAAAAAGGGAACGGTGACTGATTGATCAACTCTCCTCACAGCAAACGCCTCTTTAACTTAACTTAAATTCATTTGTGTTGTTTCTCTTTTCATCGACAGTAAACCTTTTGATTTTGATATGCTTTGAATTTTTTCTTTGTCTTTGCAAACTTCAGCATTTTAAATCACATTTCTGAGGATTTGATCGACACTCGGCTGCGACACCTCGATTCTGTGAATGATTCAGATCTCATCACATCTGTATATTTATTACATAATTACATGTAATAATAATATATTATTTATATTAGATTTAGATTTTTCTGTATTCATGTTTCAGACTGAAGAATCTTTTTATTCATGTTCGACTTTTTTTATTTTCTTTGAAATCCTGTTTTTATTTTTATTTTATTAAAAGTAATTTATTGAGACAAATGTTGAACTTTTTTTTTAATTTTGTGGTATATGAATTTTATTTTTTGACAGATTCAGATCGTTAATAAAAAACAAAATGTACAGTTTGATTTCTTTTTAATGTTTTTTGGCATCACATTTACTGTGTGTGTGTTTGTCATTAATGTGATTAAAAAGCAAAACAAAACTAATAATAATTATCTTCATGTTTTATTTTAGTTTATCAGAAATAAGAATTTTGAGGTAATATCAACATTTAATTATAAAACTACATGAAAATAATAAAGTGAAGAACAATAAGAAGCTGCATCTTTAAATGCCAACTGCCAAATGCCAAATCCAGTTAAATGATTTTAAAATGATTAATGCTTCAACACAAATAACTTATTATTTATTATATTAATAAATATGTGTGGAGTTATTCAATGTTTAAATGATTTCATGATGATCAGCTGCAGGGTTTCACTTCTGTGGATGAACTGATGGTTAACGACGTGAAATCACTAAAATATAATAAATAAATACAAAAAATATATAAATACAACAAAAAGTTTTAAAATGTATTAAAACATAAAAATGACACAAAAATATTAAAGACAGAAAAAAATCGATCAGTTTCAATCATCACAAAATCAACAATAAAAACACTGATTTAAATAAAGGTGAGCTTACCTGTGACACCCGACTCTGTGCTGACGAGGTGAAATAATCCAGAAACAAAGTGTGAATTAAAATAACTCTGATATAATAATTACAGTGATTAATTAAAGAGTTGACGGTCTTTTGGTTTGTAATGTGAAGCCGCTCAGACTCAGACTGAACACATCCCAAACAATCAGAGGGTATCAGTCCGACTACAGCTCGCTCGACCGCTCTCTCTCTCCATCACACACACACACACACACACACACACACGACCACTCAAATTTAATTTGACTGAAGCTTTATTGGCCTGAAATTATGATAAAAACACACACGGCCAAAGTGAATCTGAGGAAACAAACATCAGAAAATCAGAGAGAAGATGTCAGACTTTAAATTTAATTATTAATTTACACTAAAATATAAACAAATGAAGATTACTTTGGATCCATTTTACAAACGTCACCTTTGTTTCAGTGAACAGGATGGATGTGAAAGTTTACGTGGACGTCAGAACCAGAGCTGAACATAAATTTTAATATGAGGGGAGACAGATTTTTATAAACCGTCTGTGTGGAGGCATTTTTAATTCACCATGATGTAACTTTAACAAACTGACGTCTGTTCACTCCTGTTGATCTACACTGACCTGTAATCAGGTGAATGGTGTCTCTGTCATTCTCACACTATGTCACTTTGAACTCCGATAGCTGCTGTTAGTTAATGTTAAGTTTGTTAGCCGGGCTGCCTGGACTGTGAGCTCAGAGTACTGGGGGAGTGTTAGTGTTCGTACCACAGAAGAAGAAGAAGAAGAAGAAGAAGAGGTTTTCAGGCCCAGCAGTCAGCAGCCTCTATGGACATAATGGCAGAGGAGAAGAGAGTGAAGAGGACGCTGACGGAGGAAGCTAAGAAGAGAAAAGGAGAGAGTGAGCGAGCAAGAAGCCGCCGGACAAGAGTAAATCTGGGACTGACTTTTAGTGGTTGGTGAGAGCTTGGTGAAATAAAAGGCTGAAAGACAGACGCCGAGCTGGGCTGACTGCTGTTGGACTAGTCAGTAATATTAGCTGGCTGCTATGTCTGCTGTTGGTGACCTTGTTGATGTTTGGCTGTTAGCAAAGTTGTCGACTCGCTAGTTTTTGATCAGAAGTAATGTAATCAGAACAAATACTCGAGTACAGCTGAACACAGTTACCACAGTGGGATTACTCTCTGGTTTATAGAGATGATGGTTTCAGGGTGGACGAGGGAAAATACAGCAGGTTTGTTTCTAATGTTAACGAGCAGCAGGAGCTTCAGGAACAATGAACGATGTTTTGTTTTGTTGTTCTGGTGGATCCAGATTAGCCGAACCGACAGCCCAAAAAGCCTGTTAACACTGGATGATGACATCACCTTTTGTCGATTTATCTGACTAATTAATTAAGCGACGTGGCTTATCAATTATGAAATAAATCCTCCGTCCTGGAGGGTTAAATATCACGCGACGCTGCAGAAGAAAAACAGAGTAAGCTGTTCAGATCAGCATGTAATGGAGAAGAGGTCAGATCCACATGGAAAACATCTGGAGACACACGAAGAGCGCCGTCCGTCCGTCAGTCAGCGGAGACACCTGATATCTGGACTGAGTGTGTGTTTAAGTGTGTGTGTGTGTTTTAATCAGCAGCCGGTGACGGGTGGAGATTACAGGCTTTAGAGACTTAACAGGCATAAAGACGACGTAAACGAGGGCGGCAGGTAAACATCGGAAAACCAGATAAACACACACACACACACACACACACACACACACACACACACACACACACACACACACACACACACCTCTTTATAAAATGACTGATTTAAATCCATCCTGGATATTTTGGTCACGACTTCATACAAACTGCTGAAATACAGACAGACAGATTTATTAAAACACTTTGAAGACAGACAGACAGTTTTTTTTATAAATACATTATTATTTATTAAAACACAAATTTATGAGCCGACAGGAAATTAAAAAACAAACTCAGTAACAGTTTAAAAGACAAACAGCTGCTCTGACGCTGACGATGAACGTAACAATAAAATAATCAAATAAAAACTGAGTGAAATCAACATTCTACAGAGGAGAAGAAGAAGAAGAAGAAGAAGAAGGAATGTAGTTTTCTATAAAGTCAATGTAGTGTCTTGTACTGTTGTTGTCTTGTTTTTGTTGTTGTGTTGTTGTCTTGTTGTGTTGTTGACTTGTGTTGTTGACTTGTGTTGTTGTCTTGTGTTGTTGTTGTGTTGTTCTCTTGTGTTGTTTTGTTGTTATCTTGTGTTGTTGTGTTGTTATCTTGTGTTGTTTTGTTGTTATCTTGTGTTGTTGTCTTTTGTTGTTGTCTTGTTGTGTTTTCGTCTTGTTGTGTTGTTGTCTTGTGTTGTTGTCTTGTGTTGTTTTGTTGTTATCTTGTGTTGTTGTCTTTTGTTGTTGTCTTGTGTTGCTGTGTTGTTATCTTGTGTTGTTTTGTTGTTATCTTGTGTTGTTGTGTTGTTGTCTTTTGTTGTTGTCTTGTTGTGTTTTCGTCTTGTTGTGTTGTTGTCTTGTGTTGTTGTT
>CP136876.1:14503609-14628609 GCA_033000465.1 Sciaenops ocellatus | reverse complement strand
TTGCCATAGAAACAGACAGCTGTCAGTCACAGTGACTCACCAGGATGGAGCAGGAAACACCCAGAATGAAGCAGATCATGAAGCCCTTCATCCTCGTCCCCCAGGCCAGCGTGGATGCCTGATTGGCTCTCTGCGGATATGATGTCATCATCATATTGTCATCATCATCATCGTCATGGTTATAACTCACAGGTGATGTTACACCTCCTGTCATATGTGAGAGCTGTCAGCAGGTGTGTTATTAATATTTAATAAATGATCCACGCAGCTGTTAAAGGGTTAATGATCCACAGGTAGCAGGTACACTCAGTCACACAGACAGGTGTGTCACACAGACAGGTGTGTCACACAGACAGGTGCCCTCAGGACAAAGTCAATATGAACATTTCAATATTCAGATTTACTGACGACAGATAAAAATAAAATAAATCAATAAACTGAGACTTTAAATACTTAAATACTACTATACTATACTATAAATATTTAAATACTACTGTCCTCATCATATTCACGTACTTTTACTCGTTAGTTACTGCAGTAAAGTAACGTAACGTTACATTTTAAAGCTTTAAAACTTGAAGCTTGTTTAGCCTCCTGATGAGCAGGCTAACAGGCTAACAGGCTAACAGCGGGGTTACGTCACCTCCAGCACACCGGCTCCGTCCGAGCTGCCGTCATCCTGCCCGCTCAGAACCTTCTTTAGTTTATCCATGAAGGCCCGTTCACTCCGCCTGTCGTCGGACTGATCCCTCGTACTTCCCCGGAGCTCCCCAGGTGTGTGCGGAGGTGGAGAGGAGTCAACGGTTCGACCAACAGGTGCAGCACTTCCGCCTGCAGTCCCGCCTCTGGCCACAGCGGGAGAAAGGGGGGCGCTGTTTACTCCATCAGGGAGGAGAGACATGTTTTTGTACAAAACTCTTCTTCTGTGTTTTACTGACCACATGTTGACCAAAGCGTCATTGGAAAGTAACTAAGTACTGTACTCTAGGTACCTGAGTATTTCCATGTAATGACACTTTATATTGTTATACTTAGTTACTCGTTACTTTACAGATTACATTTCCTCCTCCCGTCCCTCTCTGACATCTTCAAGTATTTCCATGAGTCACAAAACGTTTAAAACTTTATTCAGAGACTGTACGTCTAAAATTGTAAAAATCAAAATCAGTTCAATCAAATGTTGCCAGCTGCACACACACTCTCACACTCTCACACACACACGAGTGAGGTTTCTCTGGTTGTACATTAGTTTCACACTTGGCCATCGTAGATATCTACATGTATTTTCTCTGGTGTCAGGAGCTTTAGGCAGACTCAGATGCTGTGTTATTGTTTCTGTTACGGTGTAACGGTGGCTTTAGGAGCTATTGCCAATGATATAGTCCTTTAACAGTGTTTTTAGGTAACATTGATGAAGTCGCCGTCTTCTAATGGTGGTTTTAGGAACTGTTGATGATGTTGCAGTCCTCCCTTAGAAGTTTTCAGGGACCTTGATGTCACTCTCCTCTTGCTGGTGGCATTTTAGGGGTTTTGATGATGTCACAGTCCACTGCTTTAGGTGTCAGGTGGGTTTGATGATGTCACAGTCCACTGCTTTAGGTGTCAGGTGGGTTTGATGATGTCACAGTCCACTGCTTTAGGTGTCAGGTGGGTTTGATGATGTCACAGTCCACTGCTTTAGGTGTCAGGTGGGTTTGATGATGTAACTTTCTCTTCCTGGTGGTTTTAGGGGACTTTGACCCTGGTGGAGCTCCAGTAGACGGGCTGTGGCATGGATACCTGAACATGACATGTAGGACAGGACTGTTTCCTCCACAACCACTCCTCTATACACTGCAGAGAGACAGGAAGACGGTCAGTCAGAGTTTCCTCTTTTGTGTGAACTTTCAATTTTAAGGAAAGCCTCAGTGTGTGTGTGTGTGTGTGTGTGTGTGTGTGTGTGTGTTACCTCTTTGTGGAAGGTGTGTGCACACTGCAGCTCTCTGGTGCCGCCGGTTCCTCGGTTCAAGTCGTTGTGACAGATGAGACAAACACTGTCTGCATCGCTCTGCAACACAAAGAATTTATGGTCACAAAGATGTGTCGAACACGACTTCAGGACTTCACTCCGAACCTGATTTACTGCGGCGTGCTCACGCTTTAACGAAGGCAGCCATCGTGACGGTTTTTACATTTTGCAGTGTAATAACTCTGAAACTTATGAAATAATAATTCATTTTATTCATAATTCTTGAATAAAATCACCCATAAACCATCAGTCTTTACGCACCAACGACATGACGTTGCGTCTCCTGAAGGTGCCCCGCCTCTCGTGCACTATGGCCTCTGGGATTGTGGTTATGAGGGAGGGTCTTCGCTCAGAGGTGGGGGCGACAGCTTCCTGCGGTGATGGGAGGAGGCGGCGTGAAGAGGAGCGATGCAGCAGAACCCTCGCCGTCACCGGAGCCTTGGTGGACAAGTGGAGACGAGACAGCTGCATGGCCGACAGGGTAGCCTGGACAGAGAGAGAGTTAATTGGTTTAACTGGGTACCGCCTCCATTGATAAGCCCAGTAGATCAGTGGAGCTCTCACTGATACTCAACATTAAAGTTCAGATATTTGCTTGTAACTAATGAGTTTAAAGCTTTAATGGTTAATAGTTTTTAAGAACAGAATGACTCACTGATCCAAAAATAAACGAGACTGCAGGTCTAAAAGCCTCATTAGTGGCCTTGAGTGGACATGCTCCTCTTTAACACCCAACTGAAGCAAAGAGCTTTGACCCAGCTGAGCTGCCCTCGTTACAGCAGTACACTTGTTGCTAATGCAGCTAAAAATGGACTTAGAAGCTCTGAAAGCTTGAAGTGAACAGCCAACAAGACATTTTCCTGCTGCAGACGTTGAGCCTCACTGTTGTTCTTCATCTGATTAAATAAACTGAAGTGATCAGACTGGTTCGGCTGCAGCTAGAGTTAATAATAGTTTAAATTTTGGATGTTCAAATGAACAGTGAACACATGAATGTGACTTTTGTGTTGGAAAACCTTCCCATGACAACTCAATGCCACGTCCTCATGGATGAATGGTGGACTGTAATGGCCCAAAACAATACCCCCCAACCTCCTCTTCAAACTGGAGTCCTGTGGTCGTAATATTCTTCCCAGGTTGCAACAGCAATAAACAAGGTAGCACAGACTTTTTCTTCCCTGAATACATCCTCACAATACCTACAGCATCTTCTGGAGCTGGACATACCCCATATACCTCCATCCTTCCAAGAACATACCCTGTGGAGGAAACTCATTTAGAGTATTCTTTTGTTAATTACCCAAAGCTCATGGGCATGGCTGAAGGTTGGAAAGTAGATTGACTGGTTCACTTCAGACTCAGCTCCAGAGACAGATACATGAACTCCTCTTGAGACAGAAGGTCATACCCAAAATGAAGGGAACAAGAGTACCACGGCCTGACTCTGTTCACTGTGTCTTCTAAATCTTGAGAGGATCCAACAAGTTTGTCATTCATCAGCGAACCAGTCCAAGAGGTCTATGGTTCACCATCTATTGGTGTTAATAACTTGTCTATCAGTTGACTGCATGAAGATCAGCATGTGGCATTAGGACTGACAGTCACAATGGATGGCCATTCAACAATCTCACCACAGGTTCTGTTAGTAGCTGCTCTGGATCACCTGATCTTCTTTAAGAATGGACAGAGTGGAATTACAGAAACCCTGTGGTGAGATTGTTTTGTATGAATACATTCACGTCAACATCAAAGTCATAAATATGACTTATAGACTTGTACTGATGTGTCAACTGAACCCATCTTTAATGGATAAATTCAGCTTGTTGTGCAGTACAGTTCCTGGTTTCTGTTCTCTTACCGGACACGGCAGCGATGCCCGGCGGTCGGCCCTCAATCGGACCGGTGGCTCGATGCTGCTTCTGCTTCCGGCTCTTCCTCGCTCTGACTCCCTCTCCTCCTCCTCCTCCTCCTCCTCCTCCTCTTCTTCTTCTCCTATCTTCTCCTGCCGTTCTCCACCTCTGTACCGCTGCATCCAGGCACTGAAGATCCTTGCATCTTCCTCCTCATCCTCATCCTCTTCTTCATCCTCCTCATCAGCCTTCTCCTCTTCTTCATCTGCCATCAGAGGGCTTGCGTCTTCTGTGTCTGAAAACACCTCAGCTTCTTCTCTGTCTGGATCCATCGCGAGGATATGTTGATGTTTGTGGAGCTAACAGCTACAGCTAATTATACTTCAATATCAAACACACTCAACCAGGTTACAGCCAGGCTAACCAAATGCGTCCACGGCACAGTCAGGCTATATTGGAGCCAGGCTAAATTTTAGCCAGGATGGCTTCAAACTGGGCTAATTAGCAGCCAAGCTAATGTAACAGAGCAATTAAAGCTACAGTCAAGCTATGTTGGAGCTAGGCTCAATTTTAGCCGGGCTAACTCACAAGAGGAGACTGAATGTCAGCATGAATAAATTAAAAGTGAAGTTTACAGACATGCAGACTGAGCCACAGGCTACAATAAATTTGTTTAATGTGTTAGTTTAAGTTAGCGTGAAGCATTTCAGTTAGCAGTTGGAAGCTAAACAGATGGAGCAGGGCAGGGATAGACGGGTGGATGGATGAAGAAGCAACGGATGGACGGATTAAGAGAGCAGCAGATCCACAAATCCAGCCTCGACTGTCGACCTCCCTCCGATCCATACAGACACAAAAATGAAGCCTGTCCTCCAAAATGTCCTTGGGTTCTTGCTCAGGTCCACGTCCTGTTCCTCTTTCCTCCTCGTTGTTGGTTTTTGTTGTTTCTTTGTTGCTTTCTGCGGCGCTGTCACCTGTTAATCCGTTTACTGAACCACGGGATGAAGGAGGGAGATTACCTGGCTTACTGTGTCAGACCAGGTGAGAGGTGACGGCGTGATTTCACTGCCCTTTAAATAGTTCAGGTAACATTTAGCTTAGCTTCACCGGACTACGTCCATTCTTACTGGAAAGTCTCTGCTGCACTAAATAAAATGTGAATGTTTGACCGCTCAGGGCTTCCATACATTGACACCCTTTCACAGTCCTCGCTGTTGTTCTTCAGTCTTGTCGAAGTTTCTTGTTATTGCAGCAGCCATTTTGACCTGAAACAGTGAACAGGTGTTTCTAATCACACAAATTAAGGCTCCATTCCATTCAGGTCAAACAGCGTCATTGTGCTGCTGTGGAGCACGTCGACTCACCGGAAAGTCTCTTAATTAGTATGACTGGAAACACCTGTGTTACTTCACGTCAAAATGGCTGCTGTGGGAAAGCTCTGTTATCGTGACACGTTCAGTCACAACGTTTGTAAAGACCCGTCCCACCCCACTGTGGACTGTTCTCCCACTGTGGACTGTTCTCCCACCCCACTGTGGACTGTTCTCCCACCCCACTGTGGACTGTTCTCCCACTGTGGACTGTTCTCCCACCGTGGACTGTTCTCCCACCGTGGACTGTTCTCCCACTGTGGACTGTTCTCCCACCCCACTGTGGACTGTTCTCCCACTGTGGACTGTTCTCCCACCGTGGACTGTTCTCCCACCGTGGACTGTTCTCCCACTGTGGACTGTTCTCCCACCCCACTGTGGACTGTTCTCCCACCGTGGACTGTTCTCCCACCCCACTGTGGACTGTTCTCCCACTATGGACTGTTCTCCCACCGTGGACTGTTCTCCCACCATGGACTGTTCTCCCACCGTGGACTGTTCTCCCACTGTGGACTGTTCTCCCACCGTGGACTGTTCTCCCACCCCACTGTGGACTGTTCTCCCACCATGGACTGTTCTCCCACCCCACTATGGACTGTTCTCCCACCGTGGACTGTTCTCCCACCCCACTATGGACTGTTCTCCCACTGTGGACTGTTCTCCCACTGTGGACTGTTCTCCCGCCATGGACTGTTCTCCCACCATGGACTGTTCTCCCACTATGGACTGTTCTCCCACCATGGACTGTTCTCCCACTGTGGACTGTTCTCCCACTATGGACTGTTCTCCCACCCCACTATGGACTGTTCTCCCACTGTGGACTGTTCTCCCACCATGGACTGTTCTCCCACTATGGACTGTTCTCCCACCATGGACTGTTCTCCCACTATGGACTGTTCTCCCTGCTGCCCTCTGCTAAGAGCTTCTGCAGCATCATGTAGAACAGCTTCCTCCCCCATGCCATAAGACTGTATAACTCCCAATAACCCCCCTCCCACACATATGACACTTTACATTGATACTGTGACTCTATTGCACTGATAACTGTCACTCTATTTGCACTATTATATTTGTCTATTTCACTGTACAGTACATCCTGCTGCTACATTTCTGTGAAAGTCAGTTTTATTCTGTTTCTGTTTATATTTGATTCTATTTCATATTTCATATACTTTATATTTATACTGTTATCTGTCTTCTGTTTCTATCCTGAGCCTTTGCAACGGAATGTCATTCAGCTGTACATTGACAATGTACAGCTGAATGACAATAAAGTCTGTCTAAGTGTATTCATCTGTTATTTCATATCCCACAGTGTGTTTGCTCACTCCTCAGTTCAGGTGTGATGAAGTCATTCTCCTGGAGTTACGTCATTAAAGGTGTTCTTACCTGCTGACGTGACTGTTTGTGTTTAACAAACGTCACAGTTTAAATTATAACATTATAATAACAATCATTTATTTTGATGGGGGGACTCGTGCACGCGCACTCGCAACCAGAAGTGTTAGGCGCGCCCCCTTCACGTGAAGGCGGGGTCGCGAGCTCGACTGTAAACACCAGCTAGCTGTTAGCTGTTAGCTGCTAGCTGTTAGCTCACCCGGCTAACCTGCTTTTAGTGAACACGGACGCGTGCGGCGGCAGAAGCAGGATGGGTACGTGCTAATTATGTTAATTAATTAATTTAACACGTTTTAATCAGGGCCAGGATCTAATCTGTCAGGCTAACTGAGTAGCAGACGTTAGCCTGTTAGCCTAACTTGTGTTTGTTTGGTGACCCGAGCCAGACTCCGCTCAGGAAAGAGTCATTTTAAAACACTGTGATCTGCAGGCAGTTTAAATGTTGAATATTAAACATGATAATCGGGATTATGAGTCAGCTGTAGCTGCAGATTAAATCGGCGCATGTGCAGGACGCCAAACTGTGTTTTTAAATTCAGAAAATTAAAATTAAAAACCGTTAATGACGCTTTCAGCTCGCGCTACCGAGCTAACACCAGCCTCAGTTTGCAGCTCTCCATAAATATATCCACAGTTATCAACATCTAATCAACAACATCTTCTAAATATTAATTAACTCTACCGTGACGCGTTAACCGGAGCCTCCGGTCACCTGTAGCTCTGTGATGAACACCTGAATGTACCGAACACGTGACTGACTCAGTGACGGACTCAGAGCCGAACTGAAGCCCGGTTCGGACTTCATCAGAAGATCAGTCAGATCCACTTTGATTCAGATCTTTGATGTTAATTTAAAGCGCAGACGTGTGTGAGTGGAGAGTTACTTTAATTCATAAAGATCAAATCATCTGTTGTTAAACGGATTAAATATGTTTCATTGGATTTGTACTGAGCCTCGTGATGCAGAGTTTGTACATAGATACTCTGGACCAACGTCACAGCATCACTTTATATTAATTATTCTTCCCCATCCAGAAAGAAGAAATATAAGAGAACATAAACTCATCATATGTAAAGAAATTATGTTTTTATATCTTTTCCTTATTGTAGAATATCTGTCCAACAGATATATTACTCTAACTGTGAAGGAAAGGAGCTTCAGTGCTTCCTTTATTGTCTCCTTCAGCATAGGATACACGGAGCATCCTTTAGGAAAGGAAAGGAGGTGATGTCGTCCCGTTCAAACTGTTTGTAACTGTGACATCCAGCGTCCTGCAGATCATCATGAAGTTACCGTTGCTGATTAATCATATATCTTTGCCATAACTTGCTGATATGTTTCTATATGAGTGGACAGGAGGGTGAGCGACCATACCAGCGTAACAAACACGTCATGTGACTTCTGTGACAGGTGGACAATATTCATTTATTATATGAATTCTGACGTTGATGATGACGTCACATTTTTCACCGGGTTGTCCACGTTTATATTTCCTGCATGAAACAACACGGTCAGAGCGCACGGGGAGGATCTAGGAAGTATCTCAGATGAGCGTTTTGTAGTCCATCTTCTGGACTTTGTAGTTTTACCACAGATCACGTCAATAACATTCACCGTCACATCATGACGTAGTCTAGTGTAAGAGCAGACGTCTTCTCCTAACTCCTTATCACCTCTCCTTCACATCTTTCCTTATCACCTCTCCTTAACATGTTTCCTTATCACCTCTCCTTCACATCTTTCCTTATCACCTCTCCTTCACATCTTTCCCTGACCTCGTGACGTTTTCCATCGAGGTCAAGGAAAAGTGGTTAGGAAAAGTGGTTAGGAAAGGACAGAGGAGGTCTTGACTGTACCCTCAGTGTCTCTGACAGTGTTTTAAAGGTTGCCGGGCTGAGCCCGACCAGAACGTCTGGGTTAAGTCTGCAGAGTGTTTCACGCCTGTTTATTTGAGCAGGTTGGAGTCGTGGACGCGATGTAAGATTGAACTGAACTTGAAGTTCTGCCGTTCACTCTGAGAGTGAGCGCTGTCTTCTTCAGACTCACCCAGTCTGCGTGGACCTTTGCCAGAAAGAAGCGGTGCGGTCGTTCAGTGCTGAAATCCGTCTTTAAGAACAGACCATCAGAAACATGAAGTTTAGCAGCTAAATGGAACGCAGCCGTCCGTCATGTTATCACCTCCTCCCTCCACAGGCTCGGCTCCCCCCCTCTCCTCCCTGCGCCTCCTCGTCCCTCCTCTCCGCCTGCTCACAGCGGCGATGTGGCAGGTCGCGCGGCGGCAAAGCGTGGTGCATTATGGGATGTTGGAGGACTTTGTTTCCCTGGTAACCGAGGCCGTGCCGCAGCTGCTGACGGACCGGCAGAGGAGTCTGCTGCTGCTGGCGCTGAGAGCCAAGGTGAGACGGGAAAAAGTAACTGACATCATCACTGTGTGTGTGTGTGTGTGTGTGTGTGTGTGTGTGTGTGTGTGTGTGTGTGTGTGTGTTCAGCACAGTGATCTGACATCTTTCCTCTGTCACTGCTTCAGGTGACCCTCTGTGACGTCGACCCTCAGGCCGTCCACACACACCTGGACAAAGTCCACTCTGTGTGTGAGGCAGCGGTGAGATGAGGACACTCTGTCTAACTTTATTAGTGATTTCATTGATGATGGATGCAGAGGATTCTGGGATATGTTCTTGAAATGTGTGTGTGTCCTCTCAGCAGTCGGATGAAGAGGTGGATGGATGGTGTTCAGCTCTGTTGACTCTGACCGATAAACTAACGGAGAGTCCAGCAGACAGACAGCGCCTCCTGCAGGTCAGTGCTCAGACAACAACAACAACAACATTCAGGAGTTCAGAGCGCCTCGCTGCAGTCTGCTTCATTTATGTTCTGTTGTGTTTCAGGAGGTCTTCAACCAGAGTTTTGACTCGGCCCTCCAGTCCCTCATATCGGACTTCCTGTCCAGGATCGAGCAGCTGTTCCCCGTGCCCGACTTCAGACAGGTGCTCAGTTCAAGAACGTAAACATGACGTCCCTGCAGACTGTCTAAAACCTGGACGTAGTCTCCGTGACGTCCCTGCAGACTGTCTAAAACCTGGACGTAGTCTCCGTGACGTCCCCGCAGACTGTCTAAAACCTGGACGTAGTCTCTGTGACGTCCCCACAGACTGACTAAAACCTGGACGTAGTCTCTGTGACGTCCCCACAGACTGACTAAAACCTGGACGTAGTCTCTGTGACGTCCCCGCAGACTGTCTAAAACCCGGACGTAGTCTTCGTGACGTTCCCGCAGACTGACTAAAACCTGGACGTAGTCTCTGTGACGTCCTCGCAGACTGTTAAAGTTTGACTTTGTCTCTCAGGCTGCTTCTTGGCTCGATGCTGCCCCTGGTGGTCTGGAGGACTGTCTGCAGGAGGCGGACAGGGAGGATCTGAAGGAGCTACTGACCAATCAGAGCTGTCTGCTGGGGCGAGCGACCTCCACAGGTACTAAACCACAAAAAGCAACAGCACTGACTGTATTTGTCGTTGTTGTTTATCGCTGACCTTTTTTCCCTCAGTGGGTCATGACTCAGAGAAGATCCTCCTCTCAGCCTGGTCCCACCCCCTCTTCACCAAACTGACCAATCCTGACCCTCCTCCCTCGGAGACAGAGGTCCAATCAGATCCTCTCTGTGCTGTGGATCATCCCGCCCAGCTGGACGTGGAGCTGATTAAGGTGGAGGTGGTGGTGATGACGGAGGACGAGCAGGACGAGGTAGAGGAGACTGTGATTGGTCAGACTGCGTCGCCAGTGGAGCACGAGGCGTCCAATGAGAGTTCAGCGGTGGGCGATGACGACTGTGCCGTCACACCTGTGATTCAGGAAGTGGACAGGTGAGACACTTCGTCCTCTTTTGTCCAGACATCAGCTGTGTCAACGCTCGTGTGCTGAACCTTGTTTCCTGTCAGGTTGAAGGACTCACCTGGAAACTTTGCTGACCAATCAGGAGACACAGGTAAGACACACACACACACACACACACACACACACACACAAACACACACACACACACACACAAACAAATAAACAGATGAACTGAACAAACTTCTTTGTCCCGCCTTTCTCCACAGTCGACCAATCAGATCAGTCCTGCTCTGAGGTCACAGCCAATGCTCTGTACAGCATTTCCCATAATTCTCAGCGGGTGGCTCACAAGTGTCCTCAGTGTGGCAAATGTTTCATCTACCGCTCTCAGGTGAGAGTGCGTTCACTCAGGTACTTTTCTTCTTCTTTAGTTCACAGTGTTTAACTGCTCCTTCTGCCTGCAGGTCATCCGTCACCTGCGGACCAACAAGTCCTGCGGGTCGGCCATAACCACCTCCGGCGCCGTGAACCTTCAGATTCAACCTGATGGTCACGAGGAAGAGCCCCGCCCTCCAGAGCCCCGCCTCCCAGAGCCCCGCCCCTCCAGGACCCACTCCTGCTTCCAGTGCAACGCCATCTTCAAATCCAAAGCCGAGCTGCTGGCGCACCAGCGCAGCCACCGGGCCCGCCCCGTCTACCATTGTGGCCAGTGTGACAAGGAGTTCCACCACCTGTCCAGCTTGACCAATCACAAGCAGACCCACCTGGACAAAGGAGTGTTCAGCTGCAGCAGGTGTGATAAGGTGTTTGAGTCGGCCAAGGAGAGAGACGCCCACCGGCTGCAGCACCGGCTGCCGGACCTCACCTGTACGGTGTGTGACCAGACGTTCAGCTCTCAGACTCAGCTGCTGCGACACCTGCAGGTCCACTCGGTGGAGGGAGCCGATCCCTGCTACAACTGCCGCTTCTGTGACCAGACCTTCTCAGGTAACTCCCTGCAGGTACACCTCCACATGAGCCAATCAGAGCTCGACGAGTCAGGCTTGACTGTTAGAGCCGCTTCCTCTGTTTTTCTGTACACGCACGATGAATAAGTGTCGCATCTTTCACAGAGCGACGTCACAATATTTATCGAATATTTATCGAGCATATGCAAGAACAAAAAAGAAGCGGAGTGTGTCCGCTGAAGGTTCTTGTAGGAAACTGGACTTGTTTAGTTCGTTGAAGACGAAGAAGGATTCTTCAGCTCAGACCGGTGAGGAGTCCCAGGCACATGACTCACGGACATACCCCTCCATCCAGTGGGCTGTTAAGGTCACCTGAGTGCAGGTGTGGATGGGGGTCGTCGAGGCCACCTGGTGTAGGTGGTTGTTGAACTGCTTGGGAAGGTGAAACGTCTTCAAGAACTTAAACTAGTCCAGCTGCCTACATGAACCTTCCACCTCTCAGCAGCGTTCTGGACCAGTTGAAGACGGTACCGAGGCGACAGTAATCTAACCGGGGTGATCAGAAAGTGTGAATGATCATCAGTATCACCCATCATGGAAGAAGTACTCACACCATTTCTTATGGGACCCTTTACAAGTGAAAGTAGGATCAGGTTCATCGTAACAGCTCGTACAGCTGTCAGATTAAATGTTTAACTTCAGTCTGCTGTTGAGGACAGTGTGACACAGTTGAAAGCTCCAGAGTGAGTAAGTGGAGGTTTTGTCATTCACCAAACTGATATTTGTCCGTCTGTCCAGGAGTGACGCAGCTCCGCATCCACCAGCGCACACACACTTTCCGCTCGTACCAGTGTGACCAGTGCAGCAAGACGTACGGCTCACTGACCGGCCTCCATTCGCACCAGGCGAGCCACACCACCGAGAGCCGCTTCCTGTGTCCGCAGTGCGGCAAGCGCTTCAAGACCCGCGACGGGCTGGAGGGCCACCTGAGGACGCACACCGGGGAGCGGCCCTACCGCTGCCCCTACTGCCCCAAAGACTTCACCGCGCTCGCTGGCCTCAACGTGCACGTGCGGCGACACACCGGGGAGCGCCCGTACGTGTGCACGGTGTGCGGTAAGGGCTGGCCGTCGGGAGGTGACCTGCAGAAACACATGAGGACTCACACGGGTGAACGGCCGTACGTCTGCCAGGACTGTGGCAAGGCCTTCTCCATCTCCTGTCACCTGACTGAGCACCGGAGGATACACACAGGTAAGACACCGCAGGGCGCCATCAGGGTTCAGGTACAGGTGTGATGATGATCAAATGAATAAATGACTCAGTTCTGTAATTATTGAATGGCTTTACAGTTACTGCGCTCTGAAACTTATACGACAAACAGTTTTTACACATTTTGTGATGAAAATCTGTCATTTTCTAATAACTGTCTGCCTCTGTGGTCCAGGAGAGAAGCCCTTCTCGTGTCCGGAATGTGGTAAATGTTTAAGGAGGAAGTTTGACCTGAAGAAACACATGTTGTCTCACAGCAGCGTTCGTCCGTACGCCTGTGTCTACTGCCCAAAGAGCTACACCCGCAAAACTCACCTGAACAGACACCTACAGAAACACAGGACTGCTGACAGCGAGGTGGTGGTGGAGGAGATCGCCGACGAGGCCTGAGAGAGTCCGTTTGATTTTTGCATGTTTTATTCATCAGTGTAGTCGCCTTCATCGTGACGTTATGACTCGTGGTGACGCAGCAGTGAGCGCTACTTGTTGTCTGTGATAATGAAAAGACCGTCGGAGCAGCTTCTATAATATAAAGTTTAAAGATTCTCACACAGGACTAAATCATAAATCAATCAATACTTATTGATTCTCTTATTTCTCTTCTGTGAGCGTTCACGTCTCTCGTACCCTTTCCTCCTCTAAGCTAACTCTCGTTAAGCACCTTGTATACGTGACCATATTTTCAAACCTGAATCTGAAAATGTGCCACACATGTATGAACTTGTCAAGCACACCCGTCAACTATGAACGGAGAATTTTTTTTTGCCGGGTAGTTTTTGAAGTTTTCTTCAGAAGAGACTTTATGTGGAACATTAGCCTGATTTTAGCAGCTTAGCTAATGTTTGGCTCTTTTTGCACACTCAATGCTTGGAAGAAGGTCGGCGTAGAGGTGATGTGGGCGTCGAGGTGACGTGGGCGTCGAGATGACGGTGGGCGTCGAGATGACGGTGGGCGTCGAGATGACGGTGGGCGTCGAGGTGACGTGGGCGTCGAGGTGACGGTGGGCGTACGTAGAGGTGACGGTGGGCGTAGAGGTGACGGTGGGCGTCGAGATGACGGTGGGCGTAGAGATGACGGTGGGCGTCGAGATGGCCGTCGAGATGACGGTGGCCGTAGAGGTGACGGTGGCCGTAGAGGTGACGGTGGGCGTAGAGATGACGGTGGGCGTAGAGGTGACGGTGGCCGTAGAGGTGACGGTGGGCGTAGAGATGACGGTGGCCGTCGAGGTGGCCGTAGAGGTGACGGTGGGCGTACGTAGAGGTGACGGTGGGCGTAGAGATGACGGTGGCCGTCGAGGTGGCCGTAGAGGTGACGGTGGGCGTACGTAGAGGTGACGGTGGGCATAGAGATGACGGTGGACAGTGGCCGTAGAGGTGACGGTGGGCGTACGTAGAGGTGACGGTGGGCGTACGTAGAGGTGACGGTGGGCGTAGAGGTGACGGTGGGCGTACGTAGAGGTGACGGTGGGCGTAGAGGTGACGGTGGGCGTACGTAGAGGTGACGGTGGGCGTAGAGGTGACGGTGGGCGTACGTAGAGGTGACGGTGGGCGTAGAGGTGACGGTGGACAGTGGCCGTAGAGGTGACGGTGGGCGTAGAGATGACGGTGGCCGTCGAGGTGGGCGTCGAGATGACGGTGGGCGTAGAGGTGACGGTGGGCGTAGAGGTGACGTGGGCGTACAGAGGAGAACTTACCTCCATCAGTGTGAACATGTCGGTCATCTTTAGCTGCTTGTCGCTCTCAGCTGCGTCACCACACAGCGATATGGTAACTCTGTTTGGTTGTTTGGATCGGCGTCCATGTTGGTTTTCAGACACTTTGAACTGAAACTGCAGATTCTCCTGATGTGACATGAGTTAACATTAATGTGTGCATGTATTCACCTGCTCCTGAAGGATCGTTCAAGACAAACAAATGTAAAGAAAAACTGTTATTTTCTTTAAAACTGGTGAACTGATTATTGCCAGAAGAGAGTTTGAAACATTTTGTATCAGTGCTTTGCAAATATAAAAGCTGTTGTGTTTAATATTCTGACTCTTCATTCATCACACATGACGACACGTTACTGTGTCTTTAATCAGACCAGAGGTCGGCGTGGTAGGATGTGAACAAACTTTATTAGCATCACGTTGCTTGACCAAGCAGAACAGGAAATGTGTCTAGTCGTCGTCTCCTCCTCCTACGTTCTCGATAGTTTTCCTCATCCACTTCGTCATCCTGAACAGGTGAGTGTAGAAGCCGTACTTTCCGTCCCGGTCGCAGCCTTCACCCCACGACACGATGCCCATCTGGTACCAGCGGTTCTCCTCCGGGTACTGCACACAGAGACAAATGAATTAAATACTGGAGAAGTTCTCCTGTAACGCTTTAGTCCTTAGGATAGTTCAGAAATATCACACTCGAGGTTGTGCCGTTATTCTGAATATGAGCACGGCTGTGATTCATTATGTTCACACGGCAGCCTCTGTTTGTCCACAGAAGTGTATTGTTATATTTCTATGTTCATATACTGATTTTAAATGTTAAGCAGTATATATAAGTCCGATAAGATGATTCTCACCTTCATCACAAACGGTCCACCGCTGTCTCCCTCACAGGCGTCTCCACGCTGGACATCATCTGGTCTATAACCTGAAACAAACAGTTTGTATTTAAAAGAAACTCTGAACAGTTTGAAGACTTGTCTGCTGTCATCATGTCAGTATAACCACGTCCACCATGTTAGTTTAGCATATTAGCATGTTGACGTGTTTCATCTAGGGTGGGAACCACAAATGCAGAACAGAAAGAAACGCTGGATTATTTGATGGATAATTATACTGTCAAATTGTATTTTTAACTTATTAAAGTCTGTGTCATCAATCAATGTAGGAATACTGTCACAAAATACTCAAAGTACCAAACGTAGAAGTACTCGTTATACATATAACGTATAACTGTATTATAATTATTGATGTATTCCATCAAAGTGACAAACGATAAATTCGACCTCATGATGGCACTAGAGGAAAAGTCAGTATGATTCATGGACATGGCTGTTTGGACCGAGGTTGTTGACATGTTGTTTCTTTACGTAGAGACTGAGGTGTTACCAGCACAGAACATGTTGTCTGTGATCCTGACTGATGTGGACGTGCGGCAGGTGTCCTGGTCCACGATTGGTAGATGGATTTGCTGGAGGACTGCAGGTAAATTTCTTGCTGATGGGTTCCAGGTTTCCTTCAGGTTCCCCCAACCAGTCACGCGACCCTTATAGCCCTCAGTCATCAGCCTGTTGGAGGAAAAGTACGGTCAGATGACTCACTCAGAAACCACCATGGTCCATGAGAGGCTTAACGGAGTGGGACTGTGTTTGTCTTACATCCTGGCGACCTTCCTGGTGGGCAGGCAGATGGGGTGGATCTCATTGCTGAAAGCGATTGGCCGCCTCATGTGCAGCAGAGCGATGTCCCGGTTCAGATTCTCCTTCCAGTTGTACTTAGGGTGCACGATGATTTTATCGATGGCCACAATCTTCTCGACTTCAGACTCAAACCTGGAATGGTTAGTAAATACTCTGATCACATCAATCTTAGAAATATGTGATTTACAGAGTTTCAAAACGCCTGTGGGACAAACACTAACACTCCCCCGGTGCTCTGAGCTCACAGTCTGTGCAGCCAGGGTAACAAATGGAGCTAACATGAGCTAACAGCAGCTACAGTTGGCAGCAGTTTACTTCACTGTCCATCAGGAAACTCTGTAAATCACAGAGAGTTGACCTACACATGTCTAAGATTGGTCTGATCAGAGTATTTACTAAACCTTCCAGGTTCAAGTAGGGTGTCGAGAAGATCGTGGCCATCCTTCCTGAAGGACAGTGAAGTGAACTGCTGCCAACTGTAGCTGCTGTTAGCTAATGTTAGCTCAGTTTGTTAGCTACTGTTAGCTAATGTTAGCTCAGTTTGTTTGCTGCTTTTAGCTGATGTTAGCTCAGTTTGTTAGCCGGACTGTGAGCTCAGAGCACCGGGGGAGTGTTAGTGTTTGTACCACAGGAGGTTTGAAAGAGGTTTTCAGGCCCAGCAGTCAGCAGCCTCTGTGGACATAATGGCAGAGGAGAAGAGAGTGAAGAGGACGCTGACGGAGGAAGCTAAGAAGAGAAAAGGAGAGAGTGAGCGAGCAAGAAGCCTCCGGACAAGAGTAAATCTGGGACTGACTTTTAGTGGTTGGTGAGAGCTTGGTGAAATAAAAGGCTGAAAGACAGACGCCGAGCTGGGCTGACTGCTGTTGGACTAGTCAGTAATATTAGCTGGCTGCTCTGTCTGCTGTTGGTGACCTTGTTGATGTTTGGCTGTTAGCAAAGTTGTCGACTCGCTAGTTTTTGATCAGAAGTAATGTAATCAGAACAAATACTCGAGTACGGCTGAACATAGTTACCACAGAGGGATTACACTCTGACTCTGGAGACAACAAACAAACACTGGATGATGGTTTCATACGCTGACAGGAAGTCTTACTTGGCCCTCTTGTGTTTTCCCAGGCGGACCAGTATGTCACCAATGGTGAAGTTCTTGTTCCAGGGTGGGTAGAGGATGCAGTGAGCTGCAGTGAGAACCCATTGATCGCTGATCAGACTGGCTCCACACAGCAGCTCCTGCGGGCTGCGTTTATACAGCATCACCTGCCTGCAAACAACATCTTCACTTCATACCTGAGTCACATTATATCATCGTTTGTGTTACCTGAAGAGAGTTTAAGTTCAGGTTGGTCTACTGCAGCATGCATACTGCATGTTTAATGTATCATGCAGTTACCACGGTGACAGCCGATTGTTTTACGCGTGGTTACCATGGTGCAGAGGCCACCTCGGCGTCGTCACCCCCAACGATGCGTTGTTCTCTGTATGACTCCAACAGCTCCGCCTCCTTTGCGTCTTTCTTGTTCAGCTTTTCAAACAGGGGGCGCTGTCCACACACTGCGACAAAGCCAGCCAGTAAACCGGTCAATGAGTCAGTCAACCAGACTTCAAACCAGTTAACACCAGATATAAAGAGTTAGACTAAAGCAGTTTCTTATGAAAGGGAGTGCTGTTATTCTGAATATCAGCACAGCTGTGATTCAGATAATCGTGGCGTGCTGATATTTAGTATAACAGCACAACCCCGGGTCACCAAGCTCATTTCATAAGTTAACAAATAAGTAACAATATGTGTCATAAGTAAATAAGTGTTTATCTGCCAGTTTACTCGCTGTTTAACTCGCTATATTTCATGGCCTTCTCACGTAGATCCTGTCACTCAAGACTTTCAGCAAACCAGTCTGTAAATAGCCAGCCAGTCAGTTTGCCCTGTTTCTTCCAATCAGTCAACCATGATGGGCCGATGACTCACCAGTCTCTCCTTCTCCGAAGGTGCGAGGGCTGAAAAACCTTTTCTTGGCGGGCGTCAGGACAGAGCGCTCCATGGCTGCAGTCTCTGTTGTCAACTCATCATCAAGCAAGGGGTCATCTGGGAGACAGACAGGTGGAGAGACAGACAGGTAAGAGGTAGATAGAGTTTGTTAGGGTAGTATTCTGTGGTAGCACTGGTACTTGTGGTGGAGTTGTACTTGTAGTACTTACCACACAGATCCAGGTTGCAGTAGTCGACCGTCACATTTCCAGAAATGTCCACGTAGCACCAGGGGCCCTCGGGGTCGTTGTCAGGGTTACGGCACTTGTTGCCCTGCAGAATGACCTCCGGGATGAACTCTTTGTCCTGGCTGAGGGCCTTTGCATCCGGCGATGACCACTGCAAACATGTGTGGCCTCCCATGCTAACAGACAGGTCGCCAATGTAGTCTGTGCCAAAATTTGGTAAACAGTCACCAGATTTGACTGGTTTCGGGGCCACAGTGGGCGGGATGAAGGCCTCACCTTGAAAGATAAAGGAAGAAGGAGAATGCGTTACGCTCTGCACGTTCATTGTTGTTTTAACTCGTCACCATGAATGGCAGGCCGGTTCTGTGCACTGTTGACAGTTGGCATGTACGGAAATCTCAAACTACAGCCGAGCAAAGTTTACGATTTGCCAGAAACCCAACCGATGATCCGACAGCCAAATAGTTGATTGTTTGGGCGATTTAATGAGGCCTCATGACCTCAAACTGACCGTCAAATAACAACCAATCTGCCAGAACATCCACCCAACATGGGCTTAAAATCATGTTTAATATGCACAGTGTCTGCTCGGTACGTGTGCGTAATTAATGTAAATTTTTTTTTTTTTAAAGTCTTTAGTGTTGCAGCTGGAGTATTACGTTAGTAGTTAGTACAGTAGTACTTTGATTAGTATGAGCACTTGCCACATCTCGGGACACTGCAGGGCTCCTTCTGGACTGTTGGGTCTTTGGTGAAACACCAGGGTCCCTCGGGACGATTGTCCGGGTTTCGACAGAAGTTCTCCTGCAGGATGCTGTTTGGCTCTGAAGCATTAAACTCCCTGCAGACAGACAGGTGAGCAGACAGACAGGTAATAACGCTAATCAGTCTAATCCTTAATGAATTGTTGGCTTGCTTCATGAGTCATTCATGCATTCATTTTGATGTTTTAGATGGTTTAGTATGGTTACTTGTGAACTAATATCAGCTTGTTAGTTAATTTGTTCCTAAGATCACTCGCCTTGGTTAGTTGGTTAGTTAGTTAGTCAGTCAGTCACCTGATGATGGGATGTGGGAAGCTGTGCCCCCAGCGTTGACACTCTTTCCCTGATACTGTGATGTTGATGTTTCCTGCATAGTTCACTCCTGTACCAGAAATACACTCACCTGAACACACACACACACACACACACACACACACACACACACACACACACACACACACATACACACACACACACACACACACACACACACACATACACACACACACAGTGTCAGGTCAGTCAGTGTATCTGTACATTAAGATTAAATTAATATAAGATTAATCTTTTGAATTTACCCTCGATGCATTGTCTGACGAGGTTGATGTTGTCTTCTGTTCTTGTCAACTTCGTTCCTTTACAGTCTGACAGACAGACAGACAGACAGGCAGACAGACAGACAGGCAGACAGACAGACAGACAGACAGGAAGGCAGACAGACAGACAGACAGACAGGCAGGCAGACAGGCAGACAGGCAGACAGACAGACAGACAGACAGACAGGCAGGCAGACAGGCAGACAGGCAGACAGACAGACAGACAGGTGAGAGACAGACAGACAGACAGACAGACAGACAGGCAGGCAGACAGGTGAGAGACAGACAGACAGACAGACAGACAGGCAGGCAGACAGACAGGCAGACAGACAGACAGACAGACAGGTGAGAGACAGACAGACAGACAGACAGGCAGACAGGCAGACAGACAGGCAGGCAGACAGACAGACAGGTGAGAGACAGACAGGCAGACAGACAGACAGACAGACAGACAGGTGAGAGACAGACAGGCAGACAGACAGACAGACAGGCAGACAGACAGACAGACAGACAGACAGGTGAGAGACAGACAGACAGACAGACAGATGTTTGTGTACTCAGCGTTGTGTATGTGCTGGACTGGACTTTGTTCATGTTTGCTGTGCAGCACACGTCAGATTAAACTCAAAGACAAAATAAAACTTATTAATTCAACTTCAGTTAAAAGTCCATGAAAGTTTTTAACTAACTGATGTGATGTCAGATATTTTATAGATAAATATATTTCATTCTTATAGAAGAATTCAGTTTATGTATTTATTTATTTTTCACGTCGTACTTACCCAAATATTTCCCCCAGAAATTTTCCTGAAGAGGGGAGAGTTTGTGGTTAGACTGTGAACTGAGCAGTACTACAAGTACTTTTACTACAAGTACTTTTACTTCAAGTACTGTTGTAAGTTTTTCTCTGATAAGACGAGGGTAGAATGAATGAAACCAGAAGAAAGTGGAGTCGTACTGTTTTGTCCGTCTGTTCAAACACCTCTCTGGCTTCTTCATGGTCACAGATTTCCTCGACACACTCTCTCTCCAGGTTCCCTAGTATGAAAATAATACACATTAATGATCATAATACACATTAATACGCTGTAATACAGCGGTTCCAGTGGTGGAAGAAGTACTCAGATATTTAACTTAAAAAGTAGTTATAAGACAGAAATACTAGAAGTCTTACAAAAGTACTCATCATGCAGAATGAAATGTACTGGAGTATAAATTAGTACTCAAGTAAAGTACAAGTACCTCACATTCAGGGTTCTGAATAAAGAACGTCGTTCAAACAAACAGGTTACCTGGTTTCACCTCCTCAAACAGGTGATTGGCCCGACGGCTCCTGACCAACACCTGCGAGGCGAGCTGGGTATCGAGGAAAACTACAAACAGAAAAACCAGAAGTGTCACAAGTCATTTTCTCCAGTCTAAGAGGTGTTTCTATAATTCTGTCCACCCCGTCTGTATCAGTGACGTGCTCAGTGTTCCTAATAAACTGGCCTCTGCGTGCGGGTCACATTCAGTTAGATGATAATAGATTTATTGGTCGGTGATGGTAAAAGTATTCAAAAAGTACTGCAGTGTAAAAATACTCTATTAATGTCACTTGAGTAAAACATACTTTAAGTATTTAAAGTAAAAATACTCTGACTGCTGTGGAGTAGAAGTATTACGTAATAGAGAATGGAAATACTCGAGTACAACAGAGTACTTACTATACTCGAGTAGATGAAGCTTATTTCTATCGCTTTAAAAAACAAACAGAAGAACTTGCAGTAACGTGAGTGAAAAGTACTTAAAAAAAATGACATTACTACTGACAGCTGTAAAGAACATTGTGTATATTTGTACACAAAGTACAGCTTCAGTATAGATTATTACAACTTTATACTGCTATCCTACAACTAGCAGTATTACTACCACGATTATTACTTCAAATACTACATGTAGCAGCAGTAATAAGTAGCATGCAGTACAGTGGAGGTACCATGGTCTGCCAGGCAGCTGTGCAGGACAAACAGCAGAAGAACAGCAGCTGGTTTAGATGTTGGTTCCACCATGATCCAGACCTCCGAGCAGAACCTCAGAACCAGATCCAGTAGAGTCCCTCTTCAGTGTGTCTCTGTCTCAGTGTGTCTCTCTGTCTGTGTGGGGGAATATTGACCAAAGGGTCAAAGTATAAGTTGGACTGATGAGTCAAACGTGTTTAATGTGAATCCTGTTTACTTTGACTCAACCAGCTGCGTTCAGACTCATGAAGGACGAGTATGTACTGACACTACTACATAAATACTGCAGTATTTTATGAAACCAGGGCATCCCGGGCTGAGTCAGTTCAGTTAGCTACACGGCTGACCGAGCTAACCACAGTTAGCTTCACTACTTATCAATGTTTCCATCATAAAGTCTGTAAATCACCTCGGTACTGTATAGTATATATTATATATATACTAGAGTTCTGGAAATATTAGAAAGTATATCATACTACTGTGAATTATACTGCATTGGCACAGCTCTGATTAACTTAACAGCAGAAAATTGTCATAGTGAGTTTTTCAGCAGTGAAAGCTGTTCATGTATAATATCAATAATCCACAGAGCAGCTGTGAACGTTCATACAAAGGAAGGGACAGGAAGTATTTAACATATTTAAATAATATTTTATATATGTTGATATTTTTGGTCACTGAGTCACTGAACTGTCAAACTGTAGCCTCACATTAACACTGAGGAAATCTTCACTGTGACATCAACAGTGACCGTATGAACTTTTGTTCCCGTCAGCTGTGTAAACGAACAGCTGCTGAACTCTGAGTTCAGGTTAACGTCAGGGTCCAGACCCCGTCACCTTCCCAACACTCACACCTTTAAAACTGTGAAAGCCTTCAAACTAATCTCATGAAACAAAGTAACAAGTGATAAAAAAGAATGATGAAAAAGAAATATGATGTTTAACACATGAAGAAGTGCCTCTGGATTTCTACTGACTGTGTTTCTGTCTGACTCAGCACAAGTCAGAGCAAATATTTGCTCTCAGATACTGAGGTGAAAGTCTGTCAGCAGAGTTTGGTCAGAAACCAGCCGCACTCAGATCTTTACCAAAGTAGTAATACCACAGTGTAGAAATACTCTGGTACATGTAAAACATATATAAAGGGGCTGTGTGAAGCTGAGGAGCTTTTCATGTGGACTCATGGTGCAAACAAAGCTCTACGGTGGCCTCACTAAGACACCAGATGTGAAATCACGAGAAAGTTGATTGTGACTTCAATGTTGGTTGGTGATAAGCAGAGGATGTTGTTGGTGTGGGGTTATTTTATCATAACAAAATACAATATTATTATTATTATTATTATTAATATATTTACGAGCTGATTGGGTAGTTTGTGACTCAGTCGAGTTAGACATTGAGAGCTGATGCTGCCCTCTGCTGGTCAATAACTGAATGAACAGACTGTAACTTATAACAAAGTTCTTTCAACTTGTACTTAACTACAGCTCAGAGTAAACGGATAGTTAGCACCAGCTAGTGGACAGGTAGTAGAACTACATCATGTGATCATGTGATTTCTCTGACACTCACCTGGTTTCTGCCATAGGTTGGACTGGTTTTGACGTCACTCTGATGTTTTTTTTAGACTTGGACTCTGAAGTTCTGAGGGTGTGACGGCGTCCTCAGATCAGATGCACACAGACACCAGGACTGACGAGGAAGAAATGAGCAGCTTCTTCTCTCCCAGTGTTTCCTCCACACCTGAAGGTGGAAAGTGTCTGTAAGTGGACCTGAAGTGAGTTCACCAGGTGAGAATCCTACCAGAGAAATGTGTCAATGTTTGATCATCAGGATCACTTTGATCACATTGTGCTGTATCACTGTTTAACTGGACAGGACAAATGTTTCTTCATGCTGATTGGTTGATTCAGAATATCTATCATTGATATGTTGTTGAATTTCTCTCTGAGTTAAAGAACAATGATTTTAGAAAGACTTACATGTCATAGTGTTGCTGTTTCTCCAGTAGAGTCAGCAGCAGTTTGATTGTAACCTGAGCTCACATGATCAGTGAAAAATGTGTCTGGACTGGTCCGACAGCTCGGATCAACTTGGCTCAGGTTGATTTTGATCTGTTCATACTCTGAACTTAAAGGTGCAGTGTGTCAGATTTGGGGCCTTTACTTTCATAATAAGACAGACATGGAATATAATATTCATAACTCTGTTTTCATGCATTTATAATCACCTGAAAATAAGAATCTTTTTGTTTTTGTGTTACTTCAAAATTCTCCTCTTATATCTACAGTAGGAGCGGGTCCTCTTTCATGGAGGCCGTCATATTGAAACACCGTGTTTCTACAGACTAAACTAAATACTGACTCTAGACAGCACCTTTTGAACGGTTGTTTCTCCTTTACACTGAGGAGGTAAGGGTGACGTGAGGAGATTGCAATGCAGCGGTTACACCACTAGATGCACCAAAATTGTACACACTGGACCTTTAAGTGCATGGATGAAGTGTTGAGTGCTCAGATACAGAAACCTTCCAACACTGAGACTGAGCTGGTTTCACTGAAGACCCTTTAACACAGTCCAGGTCTCGACTGTCCCAGAGGCTTCAAAGTCCTTTCAGATGGACCAGAACCAGCCCAGAGTGTCAGTGGACTCAGTGTTTGTTTAGGACCCCTCAGATGGATTCTTGATTTCCTGTAAAGGAAGTTCGTTGCCACAGTCTGTCCACAGCCTCACATAAATACATACATACATTAAACAGCACAACATGAGCACAAACAGAGACAGCACATTTGTACAAACATCACATACACAGAGCACCAACACACGACACTTCCTGAGCTGTTTTGTTGAGTCATGCTGTATCAGAGGGATTAAACTCCTGACATAACGTGTCTGTTTCCAGATCAGGGATCTGAATCTGACACCGGATGGGTGCAATGTGAAGGACGGGTTGAGGGGGTGCCTGGGCTCATGTGCTGTACCGTGTGCTCTTGGCTTTGCTGTGGAGGTCTGAGAGGTTGGAGGTGGACAGACCAATAATGTTGGAGGTGTTGTGCGTGATGAGTTGAACACGTTGAAGAAACGGGGAACAATAGAGGACAATGTGTTGGATTCTACTTTTATAGAGCAGCAACAGAAGCTGCTTTGAGTTTGTGGATGGCAGAGAGTCTTTGCTGGCAGCGTTTATGGATGTCAGTGGTGTGTTGTTCAAAGTTCACTTTATTGTCCAAAGTATGTACAGTGTACTATGAGTACTTTTCCTCAGCTCAGTGCTGTGAACACTTCTTCCACCTCTGCAGTCTTTCCTGTTAATGATTCACTTTTTAATGAAGGACAAACTCTACCTGATGAATTTGATCCTACATGATGTCTGATTTTATATTCATACCTGGAGTCACAATAATAGTAATAGTAATAGTTCAGAGTACTTGTTGTACCACTGCTTCTCTGATTTGATGTTATTGATGACCTCCGGTACTCAGGCCTGCTGCTCTTCACTGTTCACCTTCTGTGTTTAACAATAAAGTTCAAACTTCTCTGTCCAATAACAAACTATTGATCATGTATTGATTGTAGATTGACAGTGGTGTTTTCTAACTGTTTGTTCAGTCTGAGCACAGAAGCTTCAGTGGACTCTGATAGAAAACAGAGGAAAAGAAAGGATCAGTCAGTGATCATCAACATGGGGCTCAAAGCTTCCTCCACCTGTCTTTACAAATCATGCGGCGCCATCTGGTGGAGCCAAAGTCAACTGTAGGATGTCAGTTGTCTGAACACAGATTCCATTTGAAATGATGAACATCAGAAAACTTTCTTGTCACATTAGTCTTTGTTAATCAGTGGAGGAGCAGCTGATCTTTGTACAGGACAAATGATGACAGGATGATTTGAGTCCATGTGCACATGAATGATTTGTGTTTCCTCTCCAGATCAAAGTGTGTGTGAGCTGATGTGGATTTGAGTTGAGCAGCATGAATCAGTGTGAGGACAGAGAGGAGGGAGTCCCTCCCTCTAAAACCACTCTGTGTGGGGAACATGACAGCCAGACCAAAGCTCAGAGGTGAGATGAGGATCTCTAACTGTCCACGACTCTTCTCCATGTCACAGCTCAGCACTCAAATCACTCCACCATCATTATTCACACTCAAAGCTCTGTGTGTGTTCTGTTGAAGCCCACAACAGACTCTGAGACCAGACTCTGCTGGACCTGGACCTGGACCTGGACTTGAACCTGAACCTGAACCCGGCTGTGTGTCCTTCAAGAGTGACCGGTCCATGGGTCGCTTCATTAATTTTAAACAAAGACATTCATCAAACAAAAAGTAAGTTATTATTCTTTAATTGTTGATAATTATTCATATTTTATATTTTCATAAGTATTTTATGGAGGAAGATTTTTACTAAACATGAACTTCAATTGTTTTTCTGTCAGGATCCATAAGAGACCAGACTCTGCTGGACCTGGACCTGGACCTGAACCTGAACCCAGCTGTGTGTCCTTCAAGAGTGACCGGTCCATGGGTCGCTTCATTAATTTTAAACAAAGACATTCATCAAACAAAAAGTAAGTTATTATTCTTTAATTGTTGATAATTATTCATATTTTATATTTTATAAGTATTTTATGGAGGAAGATTTTTACTAAACATGAACTTCAATTGTTTTTCTGTCAGGATCCATCAGAGACCAGACTCTGCTGGACCTGGACCTGAACCTGGACCTGGACCTGGACCTGAACCTGAACCTGAACCCGGCTGTGTGTCCTTCAAGAGTGACCGGTCCATGGGTCGCTTCATTAATTTTAAACAAAGACATTCATCAAACAAAAAGTAAGTTATTATTCTTTAATTATTGATAATTGTTCATATTTTATATTTTCATAAGTATTTTATGGAGGAAGATTTTTACTAAACATGAACTTCAATTGTTTTTCTGTCAGGATCCATAAGAGACCAGACTCTGCTGGACCTGGACCTGAACCTGAACCCGGCTGTGTGTCCTTCAAGAGTGACCGGTCCATGGGTCGCTTCATTAATTTTAAACAAAGACATTCATCAAACAAAAAGTAAGTTATTATTCTTTAATTATTGATAATTGTTCATATTTTATATTTTCATAAGTATTTTATGGAGGAAGATTTTTACTAAACATGAACTTCAATTGTTTTTCTGTCAGGATCCATAAGAGACCAGACTCTGCTGGACCTGGACCTGAACCTGGACCTGGACCTGGACCTGAACCTGAACCTGAACCCGGCTGTGTGTCCTTCAAGAGTGACCGGTCCATGGGTCGCTTCATTGAATTTAAACAAAGACATTCATCAAACAAAAAGTAAGTTATTATTCTTTAATTGTTGATAATTATTCATATTTTATATTTTATAAGTATTTTATGGAGGAAGATTTTTACTAAACATGAACTTCAATTGTTTTTCTGTCAGGATCCATCAGAGACCAGACTCTGCTGGACTTGAACCTGAACCTGAACCCGGCTGTGTGTCCTTCAAGAGTGACCGGTCCATGGGTCGCTTCATTAATTTTAAACAAAGACATTCATCAAACAAAAAGTAAGTTATTATTCTTTAATTATTGATAATTGTTCATATTTTATATTTTCATAAGTATTTTATGGAGGAAGATTTTTACTAAACATGAACTTCAATTGTTTTTCTGTCAGGATCCATAAGAGACCAGACTCTGCTGGACCTGGACCTGAACCTGGACCTGGACCTGGACCTGAACCTGAACCTGAACCCGGCTGTGTGTCCTTCAAGAGTGACCGGTCCATGGGTCGCTTCATTAATTTTAAACAAAGACATTCATCAAACAAAAAGTAAGTTATTATTCTTTAATTATTGATAATTATTCATATTTTATATTTTCATAAGTATTTTATGAAGGAAGATTTTTACTAAACATGAACTTCAATTGTTTTTCTGTCAGGATCCATAAGAGACCAGACTCTGCTGGACCTGGACCTGAACCTGGACCTGAACCTGAACCCAGCTGTGTGTCCTTCAAGAGTGACCGGTCCATGGGTCGCTTCATTGAATTTAAACAAAGACATTCATCAAACAAAAAGTAAGTTATTATTCTTTAATTATTGATAATTATTCATATTTTATATTTTATAAGTATTTTATGGAGGAAGATTTTTACTAAACATGAACTTCAATTGTTTTTCTGTCAGGATCCATCAGAGACCAGACTCTGCTGGACCTGAACCTGAACCTGAACCCAGCTGTGTGTCCTTCAAGAGTGACCGGTCCATGGGTCGCTTCATTGAATTCAAAGATGTCCGACCGTCTGCTGCACAGAGGTCAGCTGTTAATAACATTAAAATCTGACTGATTCATGTTTGAACTGTTATTTATCCAGAGAAGTTTTTTTAAACCTGAATGTTTATTTTCAGCTTCATTCTTCACAAACATTTAGATTCTCACATCTGAAAACTGACCAGTAGAACCAGTAGAACCAGTAGAACCAGTAGAACCAGAAGAAGCAGTAGAACCAGTAGAACCAGAAGAAGCAGTAGAACCAGTAGAACCAGAAGAACCAGAAGAACAAGTAGAAGCAGTAGAACCAGTAGAACCAGTAGAGCCAGAAGAACCAGTAGAAGCAGTAGAAGCAGTAGAACTAGTAGAAGCAGTAGAACCAGTAGAGCCAGAAGAACAAGTAGAAGCAGTAGAAGCAGTAGAACCAGTAGAGCCAGAAGAACAAGTAGAACCAGTAGAAGCAGTAGAAGCAGTAGAAGCAGTAGAACCAGAAGAACCAGTAGAGCCAGTAGAAGCAGTAGAAGCAGTAGAAGCAGTAGAACCAGTAGAAGCAGTAGAACCAGTAGAACCAGTAGAAGCAGCAGAACCAGTAGAAGCAGTAGAACCATAAGAACAAGTAGAAGCAGTAGAAACAGTAGAAGCAGTAGAACCAGTAGAAGCAGTAGAAACAGTAGAAGCAGTCTTCATCTCTTGACTTCAGTTCAACATTTTCTCCACACACGTTCTGACTGTTGTCTGATGACTGCATGAGTATAAAACAGTGATTTTATTGAGGCTAACAGATGCTAGCTGCTAACGAAGGCTAACCCTGATTCCACTGAGTTCCTCCATCAAATCAACGTTTTCTAGTTTTCAGTCACGTGACAACAGAATAGAAACATGTCAGTGATAACAGCTGGACTGAGATCAGCTGCTGTACTCATCTTGTCTGAGTGTTGTCAATCATACGTCAGCTCTTTGTTTCCCTTCAACATGACAGAACTGTTCTTACATTGATTCACTCTGGAGTTCTTGAAGAGAAGTTTTGTTTTCAGTCGTGGAGAACAGTTCTGCTGGATGACAGGAAAAAACAACCAGAACATTGTTTTGTCAAATGTATCCAGAACACATTGTTTCACTGTTCTGGTTGCACTGCAGATTAGATCCTGTTGTCTTTGTGTTTCTATCAGGAGGAAGCTGGAAGAACCAGAACCCAGCAGAGTGTCCATGAAGAGTGACAGGTCTATGGGTCAACCTATATACTTCAAAGATGGACGTCAGTCTGTTGATCAGAGGTGAGGACTGAAAACTGACAAGACAAACAAACAGGATCATGTGCCAGGGTCATGTGCCAGGGTCATGTGACCTCTGTGTTGGTCACCTTTTCTTTGAATGGTTTGTGAACTGACGACAACAATTGTTGAAGTTTTAAAGTGAAATTCTTTCTCATTGTTGTTGATCAGCGACTTCAGCTGTTCAACAGTTCGGTGGCTCCATGATTGGTAAGTTGATGCTGCTGGTTGCTCTTGAGTGGAGCTCCCTCTTTGTGAAGCCCATACATGCACAGGATGGTGTCACCAGGAGACAGTCTGTCATATAGTTGTCGCTCTGTGGTTTCTTTCTTTTCTAACTTTTGTAAACACTCTGTAGACTTTTTCTTGTATCTGCTGGTGGGGTCGCCTCTCAGTGATTCATGTGTGTTCAGGTCACTCAGGAGTGTGGTGACCTCGGTGTGATTGTCAGCTGTGTTAAGACCACTGAGCATCTTCCTCACTAACAGTTTACACTGACAGGTAGCATCCAGTTAGCTTGTGTGAGCTGTGTGTTGCTGTCCACAGTGTTCTAGAGGTCAACAAGAACTGGAGTGACTAAACCAGACAAGCTGCTGAAGCAACACAGTAAAGTGAAAGCTGCACAGAAATGCAGACTGGACTGTTGATTCACAGTGGGATCAGCAGGACGACCAACACTTTAATGTCAGGGGAAAGCATCTGATTCAATGTTGGAATCAACACTTGAACTCAAAGGACCTTTACCTTGTGTTTGTCTCTGTGTGGACAGACATCATGTGAGCTCATTCTTCATGATTCCTCCACAGAGTGGACCAGGAGAGCTCAGAGGTTCCCAGTGGTCAGTCTGCCCAGCAGCATCAAACACACCTGGACTCCATATTTATGGTCTGTACATGGACAACAACTACTTTTACATCTATTCTGTTCACAATCATCTCCATGCTGCACTTTTTAGACCAGTGGATTGTCAGTCTGTCCAACATGGATCTGATGTTTGGTTCCATGATTTGACTTTGATTGTGTCATTCATATAATATTCTGTTCCAGCTGCTGGAGGAGAACATTGTCACTTTTGTGAAGAACGAGCTGAAGAGGATCCAGAAGGGTCTGAGTCCAGATGACCCAGAATGCTTAGAGAGTCAGAGGGAGGATGAGGAGGTGTTGGACGGTGAGGATGAAGAGCAGAGGAGGAGCAGCAGAGAGTCATTTCTGAAGATCACACTGCACTTCCTGAGGAGAATGAAGCAGGAGGAGCTGGCTGACTGTCTGCAGAGCAGTAAGAGGATTTCTCTAAAGATTTAACATGATGGATGAATGAGACATTTACTGATGTCTCAACAGATGGACACAAATATGTTTACATGGATTCTTTAGGGGAATTACATTGTCATATTTTCTTCATAAATCACTGAATGATCTTATTTGTTGTGTCTTCATTCAGAACTTCTTGCTGGAGTTTGTCAGTGTGAACTTAAATCTAACCTGAAGAAGAAGTTCCAGTGTGTGTTTGAGGGGATTGCTAAAACAGGAAACCCAACCCTTCTGAACCAGATCTACACAGAGCTCTACATCACAGAGGGAGGGACTGCAGAGGTCAATGATGAACATGAGGTCAGACAGATTGAAACAGCATTCAGGAAAGCAGACAGACCAGAAACAACAATCAGACAAGAAGACATCTTTAAAGCCTCACCTGGAAGAGATGAACCAGTCAGAACAGTGATGACAAAGGGAGTGGCTGGCATTGGGAAAACAGTCTTAACACAGAAGTTCAGTCTGGACTGGGCTGAAGACAAAGCCAACCAGGACATACAGTTCATATTTCCATTCACTTTCAGAGAGCTGAATGTGCTGAAAGAGAAAAAGTACAGCTTGGTGGAACTTGTTCATCACTTCTTTACTGAAACCAAAGAAGCAGGAATCTGCAGGTTTGAAGACTTCCAGGTTGTGTTCATCTTTGACGGTCTGGATGAGTGTCGACTTCCTCTGGACTTCCACAACACTGAGATCCTGACTGATGTTACAGAGTCCACCTCAGTGGATGTGCTGCTGACAAACCTCATCAGGGGGAAACTGCTTCCCTCTGCTCGCCTCTGGATAACCACAAGACCTGCAGCAGCCAATCAGATCCCTCCTGACTGTGTTGACATGGTGACAGAGGTCAGAGGGTTCACTGACCCACAGAAGGACGAGTACTTCAAGAAGAGATTCAGAGACAAGAAGCAGGCCAGCAGAATCATCTCCCACATCAAGACATCACGAAGCCTCCACATCATGTGCCACATCCCAGTCTTCTGCTGGATCTCTGCTACAGTTCTGGAGGATCTGTTGAAGACCAGAGAGGGAGGAGAGCTGCCCAAGACCCTGACTGAGATGTACATCCACTTCCTGGTGGTTCAGTCCAAAGTGAAGAACATCAAGTATGATGGAGGAGCTGAGACAGATCCACACTGGAGTCCAGAGAGCAGGAAGATGATTGAGTCTCTGGGAAAACTGGCTTTTGAGCAGCTGCAGAAAGGAAACCTGATCTTCTATGAATCAGACCTGACAGAGTGTGGCATCGATATCAGAGCAGCCTCAGTGTACTCAGGAGTGTTCACACAGATCTTTAAAGAGGAGAGAGGACTGTACCAGGACAAGGTGTTCTGCTTCGTCCATCTGAGTGTTCAGGAGTTTCTGGCTGCTCTTCATGTCCATCTGACATTCACCAACTCTGGAGTCAATCTGCTGTCAGAAGAACAAACAAGGAGGCGGTCTAAAGTCTTCAGTGACAAACCTAAAGTAAAACATCTGCACCAGAGTGCTGTGGACAAGGCCTTACAGAGTCCAAATGGACACCTGGACTTGTTCCTCCGCTTCCTCCTGGGACTTTCACTGCAGACCAATCAGACTCTCCTACAAGGTCTGCTGACACAGACAGGAAGTGACTCAAAAACCAATCAGGTAACAGTCGGGTACATCAAGAAGAAGATCGAAGAGACTCCCTCTGCAGAGAGAAGCATCAATCTGTTCCACTGTCTGAATGAACTGAATGATCGTTCTCTAGTGGAGCAGATCCAACAGTACCTGAGTTCAGGAAGTCTCTCCACAGATGAACTCTCTCCTGCTCAGTGGTCAGCTCTGGTCTTCATCTTACTGTCATCAGAAGAAGATCTGGACGTGTTTGACCTGAAGAAATTCTCTGCTTCAGAGGAGGCTCTTCTGAGGCTGCTGCCAGTGATCAAAGCCTCCAACAAAGCTCTGTAAGTGTGATTTATTCATCAATAAATACTCTGATATCTTTCAACTGGAGAAAAAAAACTTATAACTTGTTTCCTTTCTGTTGTTTCTCCAGACTGAGTGGCTGTAACCTCTCAGAGAGAAGCTGTGAAGCTCTGTCCTCAGTTCTCAGCTCCCAGTCCTCTAGTCTGAAAGATCTGGACCTGAGTAACAACAACCTGCAGGATTCAGGAGTGAAGCTGCTGTCTGCTGGACTGGAGAGTCCACACTGTACACTGGAAAGTCTCAGGTCAGGATCCATTAACCCATTCAGCTGATGACCGTTTAAAGACAGTAGACAGTTTCTTCTTGTATTTGACTGACGCAGCAGGACCTCAGATGATCTTCCATGTGTGTTGTTTTGTGTGTTTTCAGGCTGTCAGGCTGTCTGATCACAGAGAAAGGCTGTACTTCTCTGGCCTCAGCTCTGAGCTCCAACCCCTCCCATCTGAGAGAGCTGGACCTGAGCTACAATCATCCAGGAGACTCAGGAGTGAAGCTGCTGTCTGCTGGACTGGAGGATCCACACTGGAGACTGGACACTCTCAGGTATGAAGAGGCCTGCTGCAGCCACAGACAATCAGTGTGATAGAGGAGGAAGAGCTGGAAACATTTTCTCTGTCAAAGCTGGTGACAGATCTCAACTCAATCTTTGTCTGCGGTCCAATAGTCAAAAAAATGACCTCCTCTGTCCTTTCCTAAACACTTTTCCTCCACCTCGATGGAAAAGGTCATGAGGTCAAGGAAAGATGTGAAGGATCATTTATAAGGACTTAGGAAAAGATCACCACAGTGCTCAGAGAGTCTGACTGCACTTTCACTAGGCTACGTAATCATGTGACGGTGGATGTTGTTGACGTGGTCTGTGTGAAAACTACAAAGTTCAGAAGATGGACTACAAAAAGCTCCATCTTAGATACTTCTCCCTGTGCGTTCTTACAGTGTTGTTACTGCGACTGGTTGAAGTTGAATATTATTATTATTTTCCCGGACTACACACCAGATGTGGTGCAGCAGGTTCAGCGAGGTGTTGAGCAGATTGCAGGAGCTGAAGGTGGAGCATAGTCTCCTCTTTCCAGTGAAGCTCCACATCAAACACAAGGGCCGCTCCAGGTTTTCACTACGCCAGATGAGGCAATGTCATTTCTGAACACTGACTTAAATAACATATCCCAAAAACTGTGCTGCCACTCTGTGTGTTCAAACAGAGCTGATCATGTTCCATGTTCATCTCTTTGCAGTTCAGAGAACTCAGTCAGTCTGTATGAGACTGTTGTTCTGGATATCAGGGCTCTAACTGGAGCCACAAACCAGGAAACACATGTTGCTTTTTAAAGGCAGACATGGATGCAGTATAATGAGGGGCTTGGACAGGGGAAGAGGGTATGGCCTGGGCAGACACATGGGGAATGGACAACGCTGCAGCTTGAGTGGTGGCTACAGAGGTAGCCTGAACAGGGGCTAAGCTTTGCTGTATTGGTGAGGCAGGGGAAGGGTTTGGGAGGCCCTAGGTAGTCCTCTGGGGAAGCTGAGTTAAGAAAGCTGAATGAGAATGGACATATATCAAGTTTGGGGGGGCAGGAGTAAATATGGTGGAGGGAGGCAGGTCGTAAAAGGAGCTGGCTCCATTTTCATGAAGAGATAAGGGAGGAGGAGCAGAGGCTCCATCAGGGTGATTATCTGAGGAGAGATTCTGTGGAATAAAAGCAGAAACAAGCTGGGCTGACTCCAGCTCTCTTTCTTTAATGCAGATACATCTGATAAATGAGTCAAGTTATTGGTTGTACTTGAGGCAATACGTTTCACGCAAACACAGTCATGATATTGATATATATGAGAGTGATGTAATGTCCATGTTTGCACGCTGAAAGAGGATGTGCTGGTCTGACCCCCCTCCTCCTTTCAGGGTGGAGCCTGCTGGAGTCCGATGGTTGAGACCAGGTCTGAGGAAGTGTAAGTGTGTTTTTAATTTGATTCATGAAAACAAACCATCTTCAAACTGTGACATCACTCCTTCAAATCTCTGATGTCATCATCAATAAATGAACAGATGATAGATTAATAACTGTCTTGTTCTCTCCATCAGATTCCTGTGAACTCACAGTCGACACAAACACAGTGAACAGATACATCGAACTGTCTGATGACAACATGAAGATGACATGTGTGGAGTCAGTTCAGTCATATCCTGATCATCCAGACAGATTTGACTGTCCTCAGCTGCTGTGTAGAACTGGTCTGACTGGTCGCTGTTACTGGGAGGTCGAGAGGAGAGGAAGAGTTCATATATCAGTGAGTTACAGAAGAATCAGAAGGAAAGGAGACAGAGACTGTGTGTTTGGAGCGAATGATCAGTCCTGGAGTCTGTTCTGCTACGATGGTCGTTACTCTGTCTGTCACAATGACAGATCAACATCCATCTCCTCCTCCTCCTCCTCCTCCTCCTCCTCCTCCTCCTGGGTCTCTAACAGAGTAGCAGTGTATGTGGACTGTCCTGCTGGCACTCTGTCCTTCTACAGAGTCTCCTCTGACACACTGATCCACCTCCACACCTTCAACACCACATTCACTGAACCTCTTTATCCTGGGTTTGGACTCTGGTTGCCTGGTTCTGGTTCCTCAGTGTCTCTGTGTCGTCTGTAGGACGGAGAGTCTCCTCCTGTCAGACAAACATTGTCTCTGCTGAACAGATCAGTTGAGTGTGTCCAGGATCACACAGCTGATGTTATTTCTGTCCCACACCATGTGTCCCTGGTTAGATTCTGGTGGGGACCTTTGCTGCATGTCATACCCCTCTCTCTACCCCCATGTTTCCTGTCTGCGTCTCCTACGTGTCCGTAAAGACAAAATGTCCAAAACAAAGACAGAAACCTGAAATAAAATGTGTCATGAGCGCAGAGCATGATGGGATACGTGTAAGGACAACAATAAGAAGAAGAATAACATGTACTTATATGTCTAGAGACGTCCACAGGTCACCAACGCCTCACCCCTGGGGGAGGAAAGGGGATGGACCAGATTCACCCTCACTAGTCTCAGTGCTGTTGTGCTCTGTATCAACACTCATGGAACGACTCTTGTCCAATCAGATTACTCGCTGTGAACTACCTGTTGTGTAATATATGATGCAGTTTGTAGGCTTCACTGTACGTATAGATTTCTGTTTCAGGACAAAAGGTGATGATGATTATCAATGGGCCAAATTATCATATCAATCATTGATTATTACATGAATGTGACTGTGTGAATAAAGACTTTATACTGCTTAATAATCATTATTTTGTCTGTCTCAGTTCTGTGTAACAAACTGACTGAATAATTATACAGACATGATAAACTATGATGAATGTTGGCGCCCTCTGGTGGTCAGAGTCACTACAACACTATCCTGCCACATCATGAACAACACAATGATTTAGTTGTAGTGAAGCTCTTTATTTCATAGCTCATAATCCATTTCATGTCAGAAGATATGCTTTGAAGCAGGGAGTTATGGGATGGAAAACCACAGCCGGTGAAATTTGAGTGAAATGTGTTTCAGTTCAAGTTTCCACAAAGTTTTTGAAAATGTTGCTCTTCTTCCTCCAACATGTCAGTCCTGTATAGCTCCATGACTAGAAAGGGGGTTACTATTAGTAACTAACAGCAGCTACTGTTCTCATTACTGCTTGATTTACTGTTCTTCATCTGATGGATGTGCATGTGTTAGACGCTGTGTTCACCTCTGCTTTGCATTTTTTACAGTGCATCTCCTGGTTGTCGGCTTGGTCTTCATTTTTTACAGTGTGACAGAGTTTTTGTGATAAAGATGCAAACACAATATTATTGATCATAAAGTGTTAAAAACATTCAGCAGTATTTTCTGTAGGGTTACTGATCTAAAGTACACATGAGTAAACATCAAATATAGACTAAAGATAGTCGTGTACCAATGTGATCCACACTGCTGCTTCACTCCATCTGTCAGTGCTGAGCTTTAGTTCATTACATGGTTAGTTAGCACCATCTAGTGGACAGGTAGTAGAACTACATCATGTGATCATGTGATTTCTCTGACACTCACCTGGTTTCTGCCATAGGTTGGACTGGTTTTGACGTCACTCTGATGTTTTTTTTAGACTTGGACTCTGAAGTTCTGAGGGTGTGATGGCGTCCTCAGATCAGATGCACACAGACACCAGGACGAGGAAGAAATGAGCAGCTTCTTCTCTCCCAGTGTTTCCTCCACACCTGAAGGTGGAAAGTGTCTGTAAGTGGACCTGAAGTGAGTTCAGCAGGTGAGAATCCTACCAGAGAAATGTGTCAATGTTTGATCATCAGGATCACTTTGATCACATTGTGCTGTATCACTGTTTAACTGGACAGGACAAATGTTTCTTCATGCTGATTGGTTGATTCAGAATATCTATCATTGATATGTTGTTGAATTTCTCTCTGAGTTAAAGAACAATGATTTTAGAAAGACTTACATGTCATAGTGTTGCTGTTTCTCCAGTAGAGTCAGCAGTAGTTTGATTGTAACCTGAGCTCACATGATCAGTGAAAAACGTGTCTGGACTGGTCCGACAGCTCGGATCAACTTGGCTCAGGTTGATTTTGATCTGTTCATACTCTGAACTTAAAGGTGCAGTGTGTCAGATTTGGGGCCTTTACTTTCATAATAAGGCAGACATGGAATATAATATTCATAACTATGTTTTCATGCATTTATAATCACCTGAAAATAAGAATCTTTTTGTTTTTGTTACTTAAAAATTCTCCTTTTATATCTACAGTAGGAGCGGGTCCTCTTTCATGGAGGCCGTCATATTGAAACACCGTGTTTCTACAGACTAAACTAAATACTGACTCTAGACAGACCTTTTGAAGGGTTGTTTCTCCTTTACACTGAGAAGGTGAGGGTGACGTGAGGAGATTGCAATGCAGCGATTACACCACTAGATGCACCAAAATTGTACACACTGGACCTTTAAGTGCATGGATGAAGTGTTGAGTGCTCAGATACAGAAACCTTCCAACACTGAGACTGAGCTGGTTTCACTGAAGACCCTTTAACACAGTCCAGGTCTCGACTGTCCCAGAGGCTTCAAAGTCCTTTCAGATGGACCAGAACCAGCCCAGAGTGTCAGTGGACTCAGTGTTTGTTTAGGACCCCTCAGATGGATTCTTGATTTCCTGTAAAGGAAGTTTGTTGCCACAGTCTGTCCACAGCCTCACATAAATACATACATACATTAAACAGCACAACATGAGCACAAACAGAGACAGCACATTTGTACAAACATCACATACACAGAGCACCAACACATGACACTTCCTGAGCTGTTTTGTTGAGTCATGCTGTATCAGAGGGACTAAACTCCTGACATAACGTGTCTGTTTCCAGATCAGGGATCTGAATCTGACACCGGATGGGTGCAATGTGAAGGACGGGTTGAGGGGGTGCCTGGGCTCATGTGCTGTACCGTGTGCTCTTGGCTTTGCTGTGGAGGTCTGAGAGGTTGGAGGTGGACAGACCAATAATGTTGGAGGCGTTGTGCGTGATGAGTTGAACACGTTGAAGAAACGGGGAACAATAGAGGACAATGTGTTGGATTCTACTTTTATAGAGCAGCAACAGAAGCTGCTTTGAGTTTGTGGATGGCAGAGAGTCTTTGTTGGCAGCGTTTATGGATGTCAGTGGTGTGTTGTTCAAAGTTCACTTTATTGTCCAAAGTATGTGAAGCACTCCACCACCTCTACAGTTTAGTGATGCAGGTGGGGTTGTGGGTGGAGTCGTGAGCTGTGCTGCGAGTGTTGAAGTGTTGATTATCAGTTATCGTACAAACACTTTGAGGTAGTCAGAATGAAGGTTGAGCTTCAGAAAACCAACAGAACAGAATCATTTCAGATTCACTGATAATCAACTCATTTGTTCATATGAAGGATCACTGAGGAAAAACTGAACCTGAATTTACTGAATATTAAAGAAACTGAAGCTTCCTGTCAAATTCAATCAGTGTGAATGGAAACGGTCCATCTGCAGCTTCATGGCGCCATCTAGTGGACTGATAGTAGAAGTACAGCAGCTGATGGAATGATGACAGGATGCTGTGCGCGCTGTCCCTCCGGCTACTTCCTGTTAGCAGGCTAAGCTAACGTTAGCGGTCTCGTCTGACGTCAGATGAGTCTGCGGCGAAACTTTCCGAAAGTTTCCGCAAATAATCCGCACACACAGCCTCTGCTGCTTCACTCCCATTGGATCTGATGGGACCGCTCGTGACACTTCACGGAGCGGGAAAAGTTAGCACGTTAGCCACAGGAAGTACACCTACTTCAGTACCGCTTCTTTGCAGGTTTTCAAAATAAAAGCGGCCAAACTTTTTTTTTTCTCAGGCACATTTCTGAAGTAAATATCGAAATCCCACAAAGTAAAAGTATTTCTTATTTTACATGATGTATTGTAAAATACCTACAGACAGCTGTCATCATGTTGTAACGGATCTGTCACTGTTACTTTGTGGAACTGTCACGTGTTCAAACGGTGTGTTTCCTCTGTTTAGTTTCACTTTCAGTGAACGTTGTGTCGCAGTTAGTTTTCTCCTGTGAACCTCCAGCTGAAGGTAAGGAACAAGTTTTTAATGCGCCTCGTTAACAAGCTGTCGTTAGCTTAGTTACACTAGAAACAGCAAAAATGTGCCGCTCCATTCTTCATTTGTCCAAAGTCACAACTCTGAGTTTAACTGTGAACTCGGGACGAAGGAGCTCAAACACCGATATCCGCCATTTAGTGTGTGTAAACGGTGGAATAAGAGTAGAAGTAGAGTCAGTTGATGCTCAGGAGTTGAACAGAGTCTTTATTAATGTGTAGCTCCACTTACTGATGACTGAAGCAGCTTTTACTGCCTGAATCAGCCTGTGGAGGAGGCGGAGACGAGCCGGACTTACCGACTTTGTCAGCGACTCTTTTTGTTTTTAAAGTGACTAATGTAGCGACTTTTTCTGTTGTCATGGAGACTTTTGGAGACTGACGTGAAAGCACGTATCGGGTGCTGCCGCGGACACCTCCTCCGCCCCAAAGCACTCACAGGCGGCCCGGTCCTCGCGCAGCTGCAGTCAGAGCGGGAGATGTTCACCCCTCCGCGTGCAGACTGCAAATGAATGGCGCATGCGCGAAGCCGCCGCTGGCTGATCCCGCCCTGTCTGAGGTAGTGTTGGGAAGTTCGAGTCTTTTTACTGACTCTGATCACTGACTCTCAGACGTAGTGTTGGGAAGTTTGAGTCTTTTTACTGACTCTGATCACTGACTCTCAGACGGTAGTGTTGGGAAGTTTGAGTCTTTTTACTGACTCTGATCACTGACTCTCAGACGGTAGTGTTGGGAAGTTCGAGTCTTTTTACTGACTCTGATCACTGACTCTCAGACGTAGTGTTGGGAAGTTTGAGTCTTTTTACTGACTCTGATCACTGACTCTCAGACGGTAGTGTTGGGAAGTTTGAGTCTTTTTACTGACTCTGATCACTGACTCTCAGACGGTAGTGTTGGGAAGTTCGAGTCTTTTTACTGACTCTGATCACTGACTCTCAGATGTAGTGTTGGGAAGTTCGAGTCTTTTTACTGACTCTGATCACTGACTCTCAGACGGTAGCGTTGGGAAGTTCGAGTCTTTTTACTGACTCTGATCACTGACTCTCAGACGTAGTGTTGGGAAGTTCGAGTCTTTTTACTGACTCTGATCACTGACTCTCAGACGTAGTGTTGGGAAGTTTGAGTCTTTTTACTGACTCTGATCACTGACTCTCAGACGTAGTGTTGGGAAGTTTGAGTCTTTTTACTGACTCTGATCACTGACTCTCAGACGTAGTGTTGGGAAGTTTGAGTCTTTTTACTGACTCTGATCACTGACTCTCAGACGGTAGTGTTGGGAAGTTCGAGTCTTTTTACTGACTCTGATCACTGACTCTCAGACGTAGCGTTGGGAAGTTCAAGTCTTTTTACTGACTCTGATCACTGACTCTCAGATGTAGTGTTGGGAAGTTCGAGTCTTTTTACTGACTCTGATCACTGACTCTCAGACGGTAGCGTTGGGAAGTTCGAGTCTTTTTACTGACTCTGATCACTGACTCTCAGACGTAGTGTTGGGAAGTTCGAGTCTTTTTACTGACTCTGATCACTGACTCTCAGACGTAGTGTTGGGAAGTTTGAGTCTTTTTACTGACTCTGATCACTGACTCTCAGACGTAGTGTTGGGAAGTTTGAGTCTTTTTACTGACTCTGATCACTGACTCTCAGACGGTAGTGTTGGGAAGTTCGAGTCTTTTTACTGACTCTGATCACTGACTCTCAGACGTAGTGTTGGGAAGTTTGAGTCTTTTTACTGACTCTGATCACTGACTCTCAGACGGTAGCATTGGGAAGTTCGAGTCTTTTTACTGACTCTGATCACTGACTCTCAGACGGTAGCGTTGGGAAGTTCGAGTCTTTTTACTGACTCTGATCATTGACTCTCAGATGTAGTGTTGGGAAGTTCGAGTCTTTTTACTGACTCTGATCACCGACTCTCAGACGGTAGTGTTGGGAAGTTCGAGCCTTTTTACTGACTCTGATCACTGACTCTCAGACGGTAGTGTTGGGAAGTTCGAGTCTTTTTACTGACTCTGATCACTGACTCTCAGACGGTAGTGTTGGGAAGTTTGAGTCTTTTTACTGACTCTGATCACTGACTCTCAGACGTAGTGTTGGGAAGTTCGAGTCTTTTTACTGACTCTGATCACTGACTCTCAGACAGTAAATTGAACTCATCTTTTTTTGAGTCATTTCGTTGATGTTAACTCGTGCGGCGCTGTAGCCCTCTGTGGCCGATGTAAACGTGACAAATGAACGAGCCACTAAATGCGTCTTTCTCTCTGGAGAACAGCGGTTTGTGTCGGTGAATGGTCTGTCATTATATTGACGATACAGGACTGATGTGGAGACAGCAGGAAGGAGCTTTCAGAGCACGAGGACCAGTTTAAAGTTTGAATCCATAAATATGTAAGTGTGTCACTAAATGATGTCTCAGTGTTTGTGTCCCATCTGTCCTCTGTCCTCCAGTATCTGGACCAACAATGACAAGAAGTCATGTCTGACGTATTTTCAGCTATTCTTCATCATGTTTGACACTCAGTCATTTCCTGGACTTTGACTTGTAACAGAGTATTTGTACAGTGTACTATGAGTACTTTTCCTCAGCTCAGTGCTGTGAACACTTCTTCCACCTCTGCAGTCTTTCCTGTTAATGATTCACTTTTTAATGAAGGACAAACTCTACCTGATGAATTTGATCCTACATGTTGTCTGATTTTATTTTCATACCTGGAGGCACAATAATAGTAATAGTAATAGTTCAGAGTACTTGTTGTACCACTGCTTCTCTGATTTGATGTTATTGATGACCTCCGGTACTCAGGCCTGCTGCTCTTCACTGTTCACCTTCTGTGTTTAACAATAAAGTTCAAACTTCTCTGTCCAATAACAAACTATTGATCATGTATTGATTGTAGATTGACAGTGGTGTTTTCTAACTGTTTGTTCAGTCTGAGCACAGAAGCTTCAGTGGACTCTGATAGAAAACAGAGGAAAAGAAAGGATCAGTCAGTGATCATCAACATGGGGCTCAAAGCTTCCACCTGTCTTTACAAATCATGCGGCGCCATCTGGTGGAGCCAAAGTCAACTGCAGGATGTCAGTTGTCTGAACACAGATTCCATTTGAAATGATGAACATCAGAAAACTTTCTTGTCACATTAGTCTTTGTTAATCAGTGGAGGAGCAGCTGATCTTTGTACAGGACAAATGATGACAGGATGATTTGAGTCCATGTGCACATGAATGATTTGTGTTTCCTCTCCAGATCAAAGTGTGTGTGAGCTGATGTGGATTTGAGTTGAGCAGCATGAATCAGTGTGAGGACAGAGAGGAGGGAGTCCCTCCCTCTAAAACCACTCTGTGTGGGGAACATGACAGCCAGACCAAAGCTCAGAGGTGAGATGAGGATCTCTAACTGTCCACGACTCTTCTCCATGTCACAGCTCAGCACTCAAATCACTCCACCATCATTATTCACACTCAAAGCTCTGTGTGTGTTCTGTTGAAGCCCACAACAGACTCTGAGACCAGACTCTGCTGGACCTGAACCTGGCCCTGAACCTGGACCTGAGCCTGAACCTGGACCTGGACCTGAACCTGAACCGAGCTGTGTGTCCTTCAAGAGTGACCAGTCCATTGATTGCTTCATTACTTTTAAAGATGTCCGACCGTCTGCTGCACAGAGGTCAGCTGTTAATAACATTAAAATCTGACTGATTCATGTTTGAACTGTTATTTATCCAGAGAAGTTTTTTTAAACCTGAATGTTTATTTTCAGCTTCATTCTTCACAAACATTTAGATTCTCACATCTGAAAACTGACCAGTAGAACCAGTAGAACCAGAAGAACCAGCAGAACCAGCAGAAGCAGTAGAACCAGCAGGACCAGTAGAAGCAGCAGAACCAGAAGAACCAGTAGATCCAGTAGAACCAGTAGAACCAGCAGAACCAGTAGAACCAGCAGAACCAGTAGAAGCAGTAGAAGCAGCAGAAGCAGTAGAAGCAGTAGAAGCAGTCTTCATCTCTTGACTTCAGTTCAACATTTTCTCCACACACACGTTCTGACTGTTGTCTGATGACTGCATGAGTATAAAACAGTGATTTTATTGAGGCTAACAGATGCTAGCTGCTAACGAAGGCTAACCCTGATTCCACTGAGTTCCTCCATCAAATCAACTTTTTCTAGTTTTCAGTCACGTGACAACAGAATAGAAACATGTCAGTGATAACAGCTGGACTGAGATCAGCTGCTCTACTCATCTTGTCTGAGTGTTGTCAATCATACGTCAGCTCTTTGTTTCCCTTCAACATGACAGAACTGTTCTTACATTGATTCACTCTGGAGTTCTTGAAGAGAAGTTTTGTTTTCAGTCGTGGAGAACAGTTCTGCTGGATGACAGGAAAAAACAACCAGAACATTGTTTTGTCAAATGTATCCAGAACACATTGTTTCACTGTTCTGGTTGCACTGCAGATTAGATCCTGTTGTCTTTGTGTTTCTATCAGGAGGAAGCTGGAAGAACCAGAACCCAGCAGAGTGTCCATGAAGAGTGACAGGTCTATGGGTCAACCTATATCCTTCAAAGACGGACGTCAGTCTGTTGATCAAAGGTGAGGACTGAAAACTGACAAGACAAACAAACAGGATCATGTGACAGGATCATGTGACAGGATCATGTGACAGGATCATGTGACCTCTGTGTTGGTCACCTTTTCTTTGAATGGTTTGTGAACTGACGACAATAATTGTTGAAGTTTTAAAGTGAAATTCTTTCTCATTGTTGTTGATCAACGACTTCAGCTGTTCAACAGTTCGGTGGTCTCTGTTGTCGTTTTTTGAGCTTCATAATGCTCCACACATTTTCAAAGGGGGACAGGTCTGGACTGCAGGCTGGTTTCTGCATCTTTCATGTAGACGTTGGCCGCGATGGGTGATACTGGTGATTGAGACAGAAGTCCAGTAATCCACAAATCTGGCCCGGTTGAGGTTTGTTCTGCTGTGTAGAGTGTTGTCCTGTAGTAGTCGCTGCTTCACCGTTTCAGCTGCCTCTCTGGTTGGGATGCATGTAAACAGTGAGGTCACATCGTAGGACACCATGGTTTCATCTGTGTCCAGTTTCAGTCCTTGAACCTTGTTTACAAAGTCCATTGAGTTGTGGACATGGTGAGGAGTGTTGCCAACCAATGGAGCAAGGATGGTGGCTCCATGATTGGTCATGTTGCATGTCAGCGAGTTGATGCTGCTGGTTGCTCCTGAGTGGAGCTCCCTCTTTGTGAAGCCCATACATGCACAGGATGGTGTCACCAGCAGACAGTCTGTCATATAGTTGTCGCTCTGTGGTTTCTTTCTTTTCTAACTTTTGTAAACACTCTGTAGACTTTTTCTTGTATCTGCTGGTGGGGTCGCCTCTCAGTGATTCATGTGTGTTCAGGTCACTCAGGAGTGTGGTGACCTCGGTGTGATTGTCAGCTGTGTTAAGACCACTGAGCATCTTCCTCACTAACAGTTTACACTGACAGGTAGCATCCAGTTAGCTTGTATGAGCTGTGTCTTGCTGTCCACAGTGTTCTGGAGGTCAACAAGAACTGGAGGGACTAAACCAGACAAGCTGCTGAAGCAACACAGTAAAGTGAAAGCTGCACAGAAATGCAGACTGGACTGTTGATTCACAGTGGGATCAGCAGGACGACCAACACTTTAATGTCAGGGGAAAGCATCTGATTCAATGTTGGAATCAACACTTGAACTCAAAGGACCTTTACCTTGTGTTTGTCTCTGTGTGGACAGACATAATGTGAGCTCATTCTTCATGATTCCTCCACAGAGTGGACCAGGAGAGCTCAGAGGTTCCCAGTGGTCAGTCTGCCCAGCAGCATCAAACACACCTGGACTCCATATTTATGGTCTGTACATGGACAACAACTACTTTTACATCTATTCTGTTCACAGTCATCTCCATGCTGCACTTTTTAGACCAGTGGATTGTCAGTCTGTCCAACATGGATCTGATGTTTGGTTCCATGATTTGACTTTGATTGTGTCATTCATATAATATTCTGTTCCAGCTGCTGGAGGAGAACATTGTCACTTTTGTGAAGAACGAGCTGAAGAGGATCCAGAAGGGTCTGAGTCCACATGACCCACAATGCTTAGAGAGTCAGAGGGAGGATGAGGAGGTGTTGGACGGTGAGGATGAAGAGCAGAGGAGGAGCAGCAGAGAGTCATTTCTGAAGATCACACTGCACTTCCTGAGGAGAATGAAGCAGGAGGAGCTGGCTGACTGTCTGCAGAGCAGTAAGAGGATTTCTCTAAAGATTTAACATGATGGATGAATGAGACATTTACTGATGTCTCAACAGATGGACACAAATATGTTTACATGGATTCTTTAGGGGAATTACATTGTCATATTTTCTTCATGAATCACTGAATGATCTTATTTGTTGTGTCTTCATTCAGGAAGTTTTTCTGGAGTTTGTCCTAAACTCAAGTATAACCTGAAGAAGAAGTTCCAGTGTGTGTTTGAGGGGATTGCTAAAACAGGAAACCCAACCCTTCTGAACCAGATCTACACAGAGCTCTACATCACAGAGGGAGGGACTGCAGAGGTCAATGATGAACATGAGGTCAGACAGATTGAAACAGCATCCAGGAAACCAGAAACAACAATCAGACAAGAAGACATCTTTAAAGCCTCACCTGGAAGAGATGAACCAATCAGAACAGTGATGACAAAGGGAGTGGCTGGCATTGGGAAAACAGTCTTAACACAGAAGTTCAGTCTGGACTGGGCTGAAGACAAAGCCAACCAGGACATACAGTTCACATTTCCATTCACTTTCAGAGAGCTGAATGTGCTGAAAGAGAAAAAGTACAGCTTGGTGGAACTTGTTCATCACTTCTTTACTGAAACCAAAGAAGCAGGAATCTGCAGGTTTGAAGACTTCCAGGTTGTGTTCATCTTTGACGGTCTGGATGAGTGTCGACTTCCTCTGGACTTCCACAACAATGAGATCCTGACTGATGTTACAGAGTCCACCTCAGTGGATGTGCTGCTGACAAACCTCATCAGGGGGAAACTGCTTCCCTCTGCTCGCCTCTGGATAACCACAAGACCTGCAGCAGCCAATCAGATCCCTCCTGACTGTGTTGACATGGTGACAGAGGTCAGAGGGTTCACTGACCCACAGAAGAAGAAGTACTTCAAGAAGAGATTCAGAGACAAGAAGCAGGCCAGCAGAATCATCTCCCACATCAAGACATCACGAAGCCTCCACATCATGTGCCACATCCCAGTCTTCTGCTGGATCTCTGCTACAGTTCTGGAGGATCTGTTGAAGACCAGAGAGGGAGGAGAGCTGCCCAAGACCCTGACTGAGATGTACATCTACTTCCTGGTGGTTCAATGCAAAGTGAAGAACATCAAGTATGATGGAAGATCTGAGACAGATCCACACTGGAGTCCAGATAACAAGAAGATGATTGTGTCTTTGGGAAAACTGGCTTTTGAGCAGCTGCAGAAAGGAAACCTGATCTTCTATGAATCAGACCTGACAGAGTGTGGCATCGATATCAGAGCAGCCTCAGTGTACTCAGGAGTGTTCACACAGATCTTTAAAGAGGAGAGAGGACTGTACCAGGACACGGTGTTCTGCTTCGTCCATCTGAGTGTTCAGGAGTTTCTGGCTGCTCTTCATGTCCATCTGACATTCATCAACTCTGGAGTCAATCTGATGTCTGAAGAACAACAGAAATCTGCAGAGACACACTTCTACCAGAGTGCTGTGGACAAGGCCTTACAGAGTCCAAATGGACACCTGGACTTGTTCCTCCGCTTCCTCCTGGGACTTTCACTGCAGACCAATCAGACTCTCCTACAAGGTCTGCTGACACAGACAGGAAGTGACTCAAAAACCAATCAGGAAACAGTTGGGTACATCAAGAAGAAGATCGAAGAGACTCCCTCTGCAGAGAGAAGCATCAATCTGTTCCACTGTCTGAATGAACTGAATGATCGTTCTCTAGTGGAGCAGATCCAACAGTACCTGAGTTCAGGAAGTCTCTCCACAGATGAACTCACTCCTGCTCAGTGGTCAGCTCTGGTCTTCATCTTACTGTCATCAGAAGAAGATCTGGACGTGTTTGACCTGAAGAAATTCTCTGCTTCAGAGGAGGCTCTTCTGAGGCTGCTGCCAGTGATCAAAGCCTCCAACAAAGCTCTGTAAGTGTGATTTATTCATCAATAAATACTCTGATATCTTTCAGCTGGAGAAAAAAACTTAGAACTTGTTTCCTTTCTGTTGTTTCTCCAGACTGAGTGGCTGTAACCTCTCAGAGAGAAGCTGTGAAGCTCTGTCCTCAGTTCTCAGCTCCCAGTCCTCTAGTCTGAAAGATCTGGACCTGAGTAACAACAACCTGCAGGATTCAGGAGTGAAGCTGCTGTCTGCTGGACTGGAGAGTCCACACTGTACACTGGAAAGTCTCAGGTCAGGATCCATTAACCCATTCAGCTGATGACCATTTAAATCTGTTTACATGAGTTGATAAACAGCTAACCTGTGTAGGATTGTGTCTGCTAATATGATTTGTCAAAGGAGCTTTAAGCTGATTTCAGAGATTTATTCTAATAACTCTCTGATTCAGTCATTGTATTATATATTTATTTATTTGTAGACAGTTTCTTCTTGTATTTGACTGACGCAGCAGGACCTCAGATGATCTTCCATGTGTGTTGTTTTGTGTGTTTTCAGGCTGTCAGGCTGTCTGATCACAGAGGAAGGCTGTACTTCTCTGGCCTCAGCTCTGAGCTCCAACCCCTCCCATCTGAGAGAGCTGGACCTGAGCTACAATCATCCAGGAGACTCAGGAGTGAAGCTGCTGTCTGCTGGACTGGAGGATCCAGACTGGAGACTGGACACTCTCAGGTATGAAGAGGCCTGCTGCAGCCACAGACAATCAGTGTGATAGAGGAGGAAGAGCTGGAAACATTTTCTCTGTCAAAGCTGGTGACAGATCTCAACTCAATCTTTGTCTGCGGTCCAATAGTCAAAAAAATGACCTCCTCTGTCCTTTCCTAAACACTTTTCCTCCACCTCGATGGAAAACGTCATGAGGTCAAGGAAAAATGTGAAGGATCATTTATAAGGACTTAGGAAAAGATCACCACAGTGCTCAGAGAGTCTGACTGCACTTTCACTAGGCTACGTAATTATGTGACGGTGGATGTTGTTGACGTGGTCTGTGTGAAAACTACAAAGTTCAGAAGATGGACTACAAAAAGCTCCATCTTAGATACTTCTCCCTGTGCATTCTTACCGTGTTGTTTCATGCAGGATATATAAACATGGACGAGCCGGTGAAAAATCTGACTTCATTATCAACGTCAGAACTGAAATAAAATGGAGTAGACGTGCTTCCTGAGGCTCCTCCATGTCAGTCATTATATTTCATATTTTTACAGTGTCACATTTGATTTCACCTGCCTCGGAAACTTCTCTGATCACACTTATCGGGACTCTTACCCCCGACATTATGTGAGAAGGTGCTCATACTGCGACTGGTTGAAGTTGAATATTATTATTATTTTCCTGGACTACACACCAGATGTGGTGCAGCAGGTTCAGCGAGGTGTTGAGCAGATTGCAGGAGCTGAAGGTGGAGCATAGTCTCCTCTTTCCAGTGAAACTCCACATCAAACACAAGGGCCGCTCCAGGTTTTCACTACACCAGATGAGGCAATGTCATTTCTGAACACTGACTTAAATAACATATCCCAAAAACTGTGCTGCCACTCTGTGTGTTCAAACAGAGCTGATCATGTTCCATGTTCATCTCTTTGCAGTTCAGAGAACTCAGTCGGTCTGTATGAGACTGTTGTTCTGGATATCAGGGCTCTAACTGGAGCCACAAACCAGGAAACACATGTTGCTTTTTAAAGGCAGACATGGATGCAGTATAATGAGGGGCTTGGACAGGGGAAGAGGGTATGGCCTGGGCAGACACATGGGGAATGGACAACGCTGCAGCTTGAGTGGTGGCTACAGAGGTAGCCTGAACAGGGGCTAAGCTTTGCTGCATTGGTGAGGCAGGGGAAGGATTTGGGAGGCCCTAGGTAGTCCTCTGGGGAAGCTGAGTTAAGAAAGCTGAATGAGAATGGACATACAGTGGGTATGGAAAGTATTCAGACCCCTTTAAATTTTTCACTCTTTGTTTCATTGCAGCCATTTGCTAAAATCAAAAAAGTTCATTTTATTTCTCATTAATGTACACTCAGCACCCCATCTTGACAGAAAAAAAAACAGAAATGTAGACATTTTTGCAAATTTATTAAAAAAGAAAAACTGAAATATCACATGGTCAGAAGTATTCAGACCCTTTGCTGTGACACTCATATTTAATTCACATGCTGTCCATTTCTTCTGATCCTCCTTGAGGTTGTTCTGCTCCTTCATTGGAGTCCAGCTGTGTTTAATTAAACTGATTGGACTTGATTAGGAAAGGCACACACCTGTCTATATAAGACTTTACAGCTCACAGTGCATGTCAGAGCAAATGAGAATCATGAGGTCGAAGGAACTGCCCAAGGAGCTCAGAGACAGAATTGTGGCAAGGCACAGATCTGGCCAAGGTTACAAAAGAATTTCTGCAGCACTCAAGGTTCCTAAGAGCACAGTGGCCTCCATAATCCTTAAATGGAAGAAGTTTGGGACGACCAGAACTCTTCCTAGACCTGGCCGTCCAGCCAAACTGAGCAATCGTGGGAGAAGAGCCTTGGTGAGAGAGGTAAAGAAGAGCCCAAAGATCACTGTGGCTGAGCTCCAGAGATCCAGTGGGGAGATGGGAGAAAGTTCCACAAAGTCAACTATCACTGCAGCCCTCCACCAGTCGGGGCTTTATGGCAGAGTGGCCCGACGGAAGCCTCTCCTCAGTGCAAGACATATGAAAGCCTGCATAGAGTTTGCCAAAAAACACATGAAGGACTCCCAGACTATGAGAAAGAAGATTCTCTGGTCTGATGAGACCAAGATTGAACTTTTTGGCGTTAATTCTAAGCGGTATGTGTGGAGAAAACCAGGCACTGCTCATCACCTGCCCAATACAATCCCAACAGTGAAACATGGTGGTGGCAGCATCATGCTATGGGGGTGTTTTTCAGCTGCAGGGACAGGACGACTGGTTGCAATTGAAGGAAAGATGAATGCGGCCAAGTACAGAGATATCCTGGAAGAAAACCTCTTTTAGAGTTCCCAGGACCTCAGACTGGGCCGAAGGGTCACCTTCCAACAAGACAATGACCCTAAGCACACAGCTAAAATAACAAAGGAGTGGCTTCGGAACAACTCTGTGACCATTCTTGACTGGCCCAGCCGGAGCCCTGACCTAAACCCAATTGAGCATCTCTGGAGAGACCTGAAAATGGCTGTCCACCAATGTTCACCATCCAACCTGACAGAACTGGAGAGGATCTGCAAGGAAGAATGAAACAAGCTGGGCTGACTCCAGCTCTCTTTCTTTAATGCAGATACATCTGTTCATGTCAACCTCTTTGAGAATTCTCTCTCTCTCCTTGTGTCCATCTGCTTGCCTGTGCTGAGCAGCCCTGGCCTCTTGGTCAGTTCATCTCCATCGTTCATGAAGCTCCTTCTCCTCCTGTTTTTGTCTCCTCCAGCTCATCTCTCCTTTCCTTTTCCTCAAGAATACTGGCTTGGTGATGACTCAGATTAGAAGCATGGCTGCTCCTGGAATGACAACTAATGTGAGAGCTTGTAGTGCAGTGAATCCTCTTGATGGGAGAAGTACGTGAGCTATGGGATCATGTATGTGTCTTCAGCATATGAAGCCCATAGCAGTGAGGAGGCTGCCTCTGTCTTTTGGGTCTAGCCCCTGGGTCATGGCTAATGCTAACTGGCATTGTGAGGGGTTTAGCAAATGCTTCACAAGATACTGATGGCCCTGGGTTTGATACTCTGTGTGAGAGGTAGACAACAATGGTTCAGGTGAAAGGCGAGGCCTTGGGATCATCCATATACTCAGTAGAAGGAACCTGACCTTCATTAGTGCGCTCATCAATAGGATGAATGGCATCAGTCACTCAATCAGCCATGTTAGGTCACTGTGTGGAGTGTGGCTCAATCTCTGGCTCCAAGGACCATTTGTTGTGGATATAAAGGGACAGGCAGGCAGGCAGGCAGGCAGGCAGGCAGGCAGGCAGGCAGGCAGGCAGACAGACAGACAGACAGACAGACAGACAGCTGTGGTTGAGAGACATAGACAGTGAATGAGAGTGAGCGAGCGTCGGCTCGATAAAGTTGTTAATCAGAGAAATAAAAAGCTCTCTCCTGATTGGTCCACAGAGGTTACGTTCAACACAAACAGACAAACTCCCAGAAGCCACCTTTTCCCTGCAGCGCCTCCTCCTGTCTGAACGCTGCGTTACTTTCTTGTTGCCGCCACAAGGAATTGTGGGACGGCATTATCTCCTTTCCTTTGGTAAAGGATGGTCCAGTGTCTCCTCTGCTAAAGGAGACAGGAAAGGAAGCAGTGAAGCTCTTTTCCTTCTTCAGAGAACTCAAACAGCTCTTATCATGGCTGACACTTAAATCCTTCTGGGTCATTTCACTCAGTGAGGAACCTTCCTGAACAAAAAGACTATTGGACCGGAGCCTTTGACTTTTGTTGTTTCTAAATTGAGTTACCTGCAAATGTTGAAAGTGAAACCTGATTAGATTGAATAAAGGATTCAAAAGGAATCAGATAGTGGATTTGGATTGAATCAAATGAATCAAATCCCAACCCTCCATGTGAACAGAAAAACCAAACTGTGTATGAGAGTGATGTAATGTCCATGTTTGCATGCTGAAAGAGGATGTGCTGGTCTGACCCCCCTCCTCCTTTCAGGGTGGAGCCTGCTGGAGTCCGATGGTTGAGACCAGGTCTGAGGAAGTGTAAGTGTGTTTTTAATTTGATTAGGGCTGAACGATTTAAGAAAATAATCTAATTGCGATTTTTTTTTTTTTTTTTTTTCCCCCCCAATATTGTAATTGTGATTTAATATGCGATTTTTTACTTACTGTTTATTTTATCCTCTTTTTTTTCTTCAACAAAACATAATGAATGATTTTAAATATGACCAACACAATATTAGATACATTTAGTGTAAAATGTTCTTTCCCATAAGCTGGGCCTATTTGTTAGAATTAAATTAAAAGATGTATGACTTGAAATGAATGACATTTTTATTTAACTGCTCATTACAGAAACATCTGTGGCTTTGCCACTGTGCATTTAAGTAATTTAAATAAAGGCATGCACTTTGTAAACACTGTGCAAAATTTACAGTCTTAAGAAAAAAAATGGCTGTGTTGAATGAATATAGCTCAAATTTGCCAGAAGATTTTACATTTTTTTTTAGAATTGTCATCTCAGTACTTTAATTAAGCCTTAAATAGCTAAGCTACACAAAAACTTCCTTAATTGTTCCTAGCGCCAAAACGTGCCCCATTGAAACCCATTAAAACCACAATTTTTGATCCCAAGTTTATCTTAACACAAACTAATGCATTCCTTTATGTTAGGGTTTCATTTTGGACCACTGGCTTTCAATTTGTAATTTTACTATATGTCCACCAGATGGTGCCCATTTTTTTCCATTCAAAGCGTGCAGCACTTTTTACTTTTGGTTTCGTTTCGTTGCTATTTCACGGAGCGCGGCATGCTCTGCACAACACCTGACGCTGCGCAGCGTCTTCTTTTTTGAAACCAAAATAGTTCCACACCACCGACGGCTGTTCCTCTTTGAGACTAAAGTCTCAGCTGTGTCAGTTTCTGACTGTTCCGTCGAGCCAGAGGCCATTGTGCAACAGGTTAAAGGGCAGCATGAAAAGTTGACGCAGCAAAGTTCTCCACTCTTTCGTTCGCGTCACGTGACCACCTTGTAATCGCGCACATTGCGGTTAGAAAATCGCGTTTTATCATATCGCGATATTATCGCAAATGCAATGAATCATTCAGCCCTAAATTTGATTGATGAAAACAAACCATCTTCAAACTGTGACATCACTCCTTCAAATCTCTGATGTCATCATCAATAAATGAACAGATGATAGATTAATAACTGTCTTGTTCTCTCCATCAGATTCCTGTGAACTCACAGTCGACACAAACACAGTAAGCAGACACATCAAACTGTCTGACAACAACAGGAAGATGACAGGTGTGAAGGAGGAGGTTCAGTCATATCCTGATCATTCAGACAGATTTGACAGGCCTCAGCTGCTGTGTAGAACTGGTCTGACTGGTCGCTGTTACTGGGAGGTCGAGTGGAGCGGAAGAGGAGTTTATATATCAGTGAGTTACAGAAGAATCAAAAGGAAAGGAGGCAGTGATGACTGTATGTTTGGAAGGAATGATCTGTCCTGGAGACTGAACTGCTATGATGATGGTTACACTGTCTGTTACAATAACAGAGAAACATCCACCATCTCCTCCTCCTCCTCCTCCTCCTCCTCCTCCTCCTCGGTCTCTAACAGAGTAGCAGTGTATGTGGACTGTCCTGCTGGCACTCTGTCCTTCTACAGAGTCTCCTCTGACACACTGATCCACCTCCACACCTTCAACACCACATTCACTGAACCTCTTTATCCTGGGTTTGGACTCTGGTGGCCTTATTCTTCAGTGTCTCTGTGTCGTCTGTAGGACGGAGAGTCTCCTCCTGTCAGACAAACATTGTCTCTGCTGAACAGATCAGTTGAGTGTGTCCAGGATCACACAGCTGATGTTATTTCTGTCCCACACCATGTGTCCCTGGTTAGATTCTGGTGGGGACCTTTGCTGCATGTCATACCCCTCTCTCTACCCCCATGTTTCCTGTCTGCGTCTCCTACGTGTTCGTAAAGACAAAATGTCCAAAACAAAGACAGAAACCTGAAATAAAATGTGTCATGAGCGCAGAGCATGATGGGATACGTGTAAGGACAACAATAAGAAGAAGAATAACATGTACTTATATGTCTAGAGACGTCCACAGGTCACCAACGCCTCACCCCTGGGGGAGGAAAGGGGATGGACCAGATTCACCCTCACTAGTCTCAGTGCTGTTGTGCTCTGTATCAACACTCATGGAACGACTCTTGTCCAATCAGATTACTCGCTGTGAACTACCTGTTGTGTAATATATGATGCAGTTTGTAGGCTTCACTGTACGTATAGATTTATGTTTCAGGACAAAAGGAAATGATGATTATCAATGGGCCAAATTATCATATCAATCATTGATTATTACATGAATGTGACTGTGTGAATAAAGACTTTATACTGCTTAATAATCATTATTTTGTCTGTCTCAGTTCTGTGTAACAAACTGACTGAATAATTATACAGACATGATAAACTATGATGAATGTTGGCGCCCTCTGGTGGTCAGAGTCACTACAACACTATCCTGCCACATCATGAACAACACAATGATTTAGTTGTAGTGAAGCTCTTTATTTCATAGCTCATAATCCATTTCATGTCAGAAGATATGCTTTGAAGCAGGGAGTTATGGGATGGAAAACCACAGCCGGTGAAATCTGAGTGAAATGTGTTTCAGTTCAAGTTTCCACAAAGTTTTTGAAAATGTTGCTCTTCTTCCTCCAACATGTCAGTCCTGTATAGCTCCATGACTAGAAAGGGGGTTACTATTAGTAACTAACAGCAGCTACTGTTCTCATTACTGCTTGATTTACTGTTCTTCATCTGATGGATGTGCATGTGTTAGACGCTGTGTTCACCTCTGCTTTGCATTTTTTACAGTGCATCTCCTGGTTGTCTGCTTGGTTTTCATTTTTTACAGTGTGACAGAGTTTTTGTAATAAAGATGCAAACACAATATTTTTGATCATAAAGTGTTAAAAACATTCAGCAGTATTTTCTGTAGGGTTACTGATCTAAAGTACACATGAGTAAACATCAAATATAGACTAAAGATAGTCGTGTACCAATGTGATCCACACTGCTGCTTCACTCCATCTGTCAGTGCTGATCTTTAGTTCATTACATGGTTAGTTAGCACCATCTAGTGGACAAGTAGTAGAACTACATCATGTGATCATGTGATTTCTCTGACACTCACCTGGTTTCTGCCACAGGTTGGACTGGTTTTGACGTCACTCTGATGTTTTTTTTAGACTTGGACTCTGAAGTTCTGAGGGTGTGACGGCGTCCTCAGATCAGATGCACACAGACACCAGGACTGACGAGGAAGAAATGAGCAGCTTCTTCTCTCCCAGTGTTTCCTCCACACCTGAAGGTGGAAAGTGTCTGTAAGTGGACCTGAAGTGAGTTCAGCAGGTGAGAATCCTACCAGAGAAATGTGTCAATGTTTGATCATCAGGATCACTTTGATCACATTGTGCTGTGTCACTGTTTAACTGGACAGGACAAATGTTTCTTCATGCTGATTGGTTGATTCAGAATATCTATCATTGATATGTTGTTGAATTTCTCTCTGAGTTAAAGAACAATGATTTTAGAAAGACTTACATGTCATAGTGTTGCTGTTTCTCCAGTAGAGTCAGCAGCAGTTTGATTGTAACCTGAGCTCACATGATCAGTGAAAAATGTGTCTGGACTGGTCCGACAGCTCGGATCAACTTGGCTCAGGTTGATTTTGAACTGTTCATACTCTGAACTTAAAGGTGCAGTGTGTCAGATTTGGGGCCTTTATTTTCAGAATAAGACAAACATGGAATACAATATTCATAACTCTGTTTTCATGCATTTATAATCACCTGAAAATAAGAATCTTTTTGTTTTTGTTACTTAAAAATTCTCCTCTTATATCTACAGTAGGAGCGGGTCCTCTTTCATGGAGGCCGTCATATTGAAACACCGTGTTTCTACAGACTAAACTAAATACTGACTCTAGACAGGACCTTTTGAAGGGTTGTTTCTCCTTAACACTGAGAAGGTGAGGGTGACGTGAGGAGATTGCAATGCAGCGATTACACCACTAGATGCACCAAAATTGTACACACTGGACCTTTAAGTGCATGGATGAAGTGTTGAGTGCTCAAATACAGAAACCTTCCAACACTGAGACTGAGCTGGTTTCACTGAAGACCCTTTAACACAGTCCAGGTCTCGACTGTCCCAGAGGCTTCAAAGTCCTTTCAGATGGACCAGAACCAGCCCAGAGTGTCAGTGGACTCAGTGTTTGTTTAGGACCCCTCAGATGGATTCTTGATTTCCTGTAAAGGAAGTTTGTTGCCACAGTCTGTCCACAGCCTCACATAAATACATAGATACATTAAACAGCACAACATGAGCACAAACAGAGACAGCACATTTGTACAAACATCACATACACAGAGCACCAACACATGACACTTCCTGAGCTGTTTTGTTGAGTCATGCTGTATCAGAGGGACTAAACTCCTGACATAACGTGTCTGTTTCCAGATCAGGGATCTGAATCTGAGACCGGATGGGTGCAATGTGAAGGACGGGTTGAGGGGGTGCCTGGGCTCATGTGCTGTACCGTGTGCTCTTGGCTTTGCTGTGGAGGTCTGAGAGGTTGGAGGTGGACAGACCAATAATGTTGGAGGCGTTGTGCGTGATGAGTTGAACACGTTGAAGAAACGGGGAACAATAGAGGACAATGTGTTGGATTCTACTTTTATAGAGCAGCAACAGAAGCTGCTTTGAGTTTGTGGATGGCAGAGAGTCTTTGTTGGCAGCGTTTATGGATGTCAGTGGTGTGTTGTTCAAAGTTCACTTTATTGTCCAAAGTATGTGAAGCACTCCACCACCTCTACAGTTTAGTGATGCAGGTGGGGTTGTGGGTGGAGTCGTGAGCTGTGCTGCGAGTGTTGAAGTGTTGATTATCAGTTATCGTACAAACACTTTGAGGTAGTCAGAATGAAGGTTGAGCTTCAGAAAACCAACAGAACAGAATCATTTCAGATTCACTGATAATCAACTCATTTGTTCATATGAAGGATCATTGAGGAAAAACTGAACCTGAATTTACTGAATATTAAAGAAACTGAAGCTTCCTGTCAAATTCAATCAGTGTGAATGGAAACGGTCCATCTGCAGCTTCATGGCGCCATCTAGTGGACTGATAGTAGAAGTACAGCAGCTGATGGAATGATGACAGGATGCTGTGCGCGCTGTCCCTCCGGCTACTTCCTGTTAGCAGGCTAAGCTAACGTTAGCGGTCTCGTCTGACGTCAGATGAGTCTGCGGCGAAACTTTCCGAAAGTTTCCGCAAATAATCCGCACACACAGCCTCTGCTGCTTCACTCCCATTGGATCTGATGGGACCGCTCGTGACACTTCACGGAGCGGGAAAAGTTAGCACGTTAGCCACAGGAAGTACACCTACTTCAGTACCGCTTCTTTGCAGGTTTTCAAAATAAAAGCGGCCAAACTTTTTTTTTTCAGGCACATTTCTGAAGTAAATATCGAAATCCCACAAAGTAAAAGTATTTCTTATTTTACATGATGTATTGTAAAATACCTACAGACAGCTGTCATCATGTTGTAACGGATCTGTCACTGTGACTTTGTGGAACTGTCACGTGTTCAAACGGTTTGTTTCCTCTGTTTACTTTCACTTTCAGTGAACGTTGTGTCGCAGTTAGTTTTCTCCTGTGAACCTCCAGCTGAAGGTAAGGAACAAGTTTTTAATGCGCCTCGTTAACAAGCTGTCGTTAGCTTAGTTACACTAGAAACAGCAAAAATGTGCCGCTCCATTCTTCATTTGTCCAAAGTCACAACTCTGAGTTTAACTGTGAACTCGGGACGAAGGAGCTCAAACACCGATATCCGCCATTTAGTGTGTGTAAACGGTGGAATAAGAGTAGAAGTAGAGTCAGTTGATGCTCAGGAGTTGAACAGAGTCTTTATTAATGTGTAGCTCCACTTACTGATGACTGAAGCAGCTTTTACTGCCTGAATCAGCCTGTGGAGGAGGCGGAGACGAGCCGGACTTACCGACTTTGTCAGCGACTCTTTTTGTTTTTAAAGTGACTAATGTAGCGACTTTTTCTGCTGTCATGGAGACTTTTGGAGACTGACGTGAAAGCACGTATCGGGTGCTGCCGCGGACACCTCCTCCGCCCCAAAGCACTCACAGGCGGCCCGGGCTCTGGCTGAGGTAGTGTTGGGAAGTTCGAGTCTTTTTACTGACTCTGATCACTGACTCTCAGATGTAGTGTTGGGAAGTTTGAGTCTTTTTACTGACTCTGATCACTGACTCTCAGACGTAGTGTTGGGAAGTTTGAGTCTTTTTACTGACTCTGATCACTGACTCTCAGATGTAGTGTTGGGAAGTTTGAGTCTTTTTACTGACTCTGATCACTGACTCTCAGACGTAGTGTTGGGAAGTTTGAGTCTTTTTACTGACTCTGATCACTGACTCTCAGATGTAGTGTTGGGAAGTTCGAGTCTTTTTACTGACTCTGATCACTGACTCTCAGATGTAGTGTTGGGAAGTTCGAGTCTTTTTACTGACTCTGATCACTGACTCTCAGACGTAGTGTTGGGAAGTTCGAGTCTTTTTACTGACTCTGATCACTGACTCTCAGACGTAGTGTTGGGAAGTTCAAGTCTTTTTACTGACTCTGATCACTGACTCTCAGACGTAGTGTTGGGAAGTTCGAGTCTTTTTACTGACTCTGATCACTGACTCTCAGACGGTAAATTGAACTCATCTTTTTTTGAGTCATTTCGTTCATGTTAACTCGTGCGGCGCTGTAGCCCTCTGTGGCCGATGTAAACGTGACAAATGAACGAGCCACTAAATGCATCTTTCTCTCTGGAGAACAGCGGTTTGTGTCGGTGAATGGTCTGTCATTATATTGACGATACAGGACTGATGTGGAGACAGCAGGAAGGAGCTTTCAGAGCACGAGGACCAGTTTAAAGTTTGAAACCATAAATATGTAAGTGTGTCACTAAATGATGTCTCAGTGTTTGTGTCCCATCTGTCCTCTGTCCTCCAGTATCTGGACCAACAATGACAAGAAGTCATGTCTGACGTATTTTCAGCTATTCTTCATCATGTTTGACACTCAGTCATTTCCTGGACTTTGACTTGTAACAGAGTATTTGTACAGTGTACTATGAGTACTTTTCCTCAGCTCAGTGCTGTGAACACTTCTTCCACCTCTGCAGTCTTTCCTGTTAATGATTCACTTTTTAATGAAGGACAAACTCTACCTGATGAATTTGATCCTACATGTTGTCTGATTTTATTTTCATACCTGGAGGCACAATAATAGTAATAGTAATAGTTCAGAGTACTTGTTGTACCACTGCTTCTCTGATTTGATGTTATTGATGACCTCCGGTACTCAGGCCTGCTGCTCTTCACTGTTCACCTTCTGTGTTTAACAATAAAGTTCAAACTTCTCTGTCCAATAACAAACTATTGATCATGTATTGATTGTAGATTGACAGTGGTGTTTTCTAACTGTTTGTTCAGTCTGAGCACAGAAGCTTCAGTGGACTCTGATAGAAAACAGAGGAAAAGAAAGGATCAGTCAGTGATCATCAACACGGGGCTCAAAGCCTCCTCCACCCGTCTTTACAAATCATGCGGCGCCATCTGGTGGAGCCAAATTCAACTGCAGGATGTCAGTTGTCTGAACACAGATTCCATTTGAAATGATGAACATCAGAAAACTTTCTTGTCACATTAGTCTTTGTTAATCAGTGGAGGAGCAGCTGATCTTTGTACAGGACACATGATGACAGGATGGTTTGAGTCCATGTGCACATGAATGATTTGTGTTTCCTCTCCAGATCAAAGTGTGTGTGAGCTGATGTGGATGTGAGTTGAGCAGCATGAATCAGTGTGAGGACAGAGAGGAGGGAGTCCCTCCCTCTAAAACCACTCTGTGTGGGGAACATGACAGCCAGACCAAAGCTCAGAGGTGAGATGAGGATCTCTAACTGTCCACGACTCTTCTCCATGTCACAGCTCAGCACTCAAATCACTCCACCATCATTATTCACACTCAAAGCTCTGTGTGTGTTCTGTTGAAGCCCACAACAGACTCTGAGACCAGACTCTGCTGGACCTGGACCTGGACCTGAACCTGGACCTGGACCTGGACCTGAACCTGGACCTGGACCTGGACCTGAACCCAGCTGTGTGTCCTTCAAGAGTGACATGTCAAAGGGTCACCTCATTGAATTCAAAGATGTCCGACCGTCTGCTGCACAGAGGTCAGCTGTTAATAACATTAAAATCTGACTGATTCATGTTTGAACTGTTATTTATCCAGAGAAGTTTTTTTAAACTTGAATGTTTATTTTCAGCTTCATTCTTCACAAACATTTAGATTCTCACATCTGAAAACTGACCAGAAGAACCAGCAGAACCAGAAGAACCAGTAGAACCAGCAGAACCAGTAGAACCAGTAGAACCAGTAGAAGCAGTAGAAGCAGTAGAAGCAGTCTTCATCTCTTGACTTCAGTTCAACATTTTCTCCACACACGTTCTGACTGTTGTCTGATGACTGCATGAGTATAAAACAGTGATTTTATTGAGGCTAACAGATGCTAGCTGCTAACGAAGGCTAACCCTGATTCCACTGAGTTCCTCCATCAAATCAACGTTTTCTAGTTTTCAGTCACGTGACAACAGAATAGAAACATGTCAGTGATAACAGCTGGACTGAGATCAGCTGCTGTACTCATCTTGTCTGAGTGTTGTCAATCATACGTCAGCTCTTTGTTTCCCTTCAACATGACAGAACTGTTCTTACATTGATTCACTCTGGAGTTCTTGAAGAGAAGTTTTGTTTTCAGTCGTGGAGAACAGTTCTGCTGGATGACAGGAAAAAACAACCAGAACATTGTTTTGTCAAATGTATCCAGAACACATTGTTTCACTGTTCTGGTTGCACTGCAGACTAGATCCTGTTGTCTTTGTGTTTCTATCAGGAGGAAGCTGGAAGAACCAGAACCCAGCAGAGTGTCCATGAAGAGTGACAGGTCTATGGGTCAACCTATATCCTTCAAAGATGGACGTCAGTCTGTTGATCAAAGGTGAGGACTGAAAACTGACAAGACAAACAAACAGGATCATGTGACAGGATCATGTGACAGGATCATGTGACAGGATCATGTGACAGGATCATGTGACCTCTGTGTTGGTCACCTTTGAATGGTTTGTGAACTGACGACAACAATTGTTGAAGTTTTAAAGTGAAATTCTTTCTCATTGTTGTTGATCAGCGACTTCAGCTGTTCAACAGTTCGGTGGTCTCTGTTGTCGTTTTTTGAGCTTCATAATGCTCCACACATTTTCAAAGGGGGACAGGTCTGGACTGCAGGCTGGTTTCTACATCTTCCATGTAGACGTTGGCCACGATGGGTGATACTGGTGATTGAGACAGAAGTCCAGTAATCCACAAATCTGGCCCGGTTGAGGTTTGTTCTGCTGTGTAGAGTGTTGTCCTGTAGTAGTCGCTGCTTGATGGCTCCATGATTGGTAATGTTGTATGTCAGCGAGTTGATGCTGCTGGTTGCTCCTGAGTGGAGCTCCCTCTTTGTGAAGCCCATACATGCACAGGATGGTGTCACCAGGAGACAGTCTGTCATATAGTTGTCGCTCTGTGGTTTCTTTCTTTTCTAACTTTTGTAAACACTCTGTAGACTTTTTCTTGTATCTGCTGGTGGGGTCGCCTCTCAGTGATTCATGTGTGTTCAGGTCACTCAGGAGTGTGGTGACCTCGGTGTGATTGTCAGCTGTGTTAAGACCACTGAGCATCTTCCTCACTAACAGTTTACACTGACAGGTAGCATCCAGTTAGCTTGTGTGAGCTGTGTGTTGCTGTCCACAGTGTTCTAGAGGTCAACAAGAACTGGAGTGACTAAACCAGACAAGCTGCTGAAGCAACACAGTAAAGTGAAAGCTGCACAGAAATGCAGACTGGACTGTTGATTCACAGTGGGATCAGCAGGACGACCAACACTTTAATGACAGGGGAAAGCATCTGATTCAATGTTGGAATCAACACTTGAACTCAAAGGACCTTTACCTTGTGTTTGTCTCTGTGTGGACAGACATCATGTGAGCTCATTCTTCATGATTCCTCCACAGAGTGGACCAGGAGAGCTCAGAGGTTCCCAGTGGTCAGTCTGCCCAGCAGCATCAAACACACCTGGACTCCATATTTATGGTCTGTACATGGACAACAACTACTTTTACATCTATTCTGTTCACAATCATCTCCATGCTGCACTTTTTAGACCAGTGGATTGTCAGTCTGTCCAACATGGATCTGATGTTTGGTTCCATGATTTGACTTTGATTGTGTCATTCATATAATATTCTGTTCCAGCTGCTGGAGGAGAACATTGTCACTTTTGTGAAGAACGAGCTGAAGAGGATCCAGAAGGGTCTGAGTCCACATGACCCAGAATGCTTAGAGAGTCAGAGGGAGGATGAGGAGGTGTTGGACGGTGAGGATGAAGAGCAGAGGAGGAGCAGCAGAGAGTCATTTCTGAAGATCACACTGCACTTCCTGAGGAGAATGAAGCAGGAGGAGCTGGCTGACTGTCTGCAGAGCAGTAAGAGGATTTCTCTAAAGATTTAACATGATGGATGAATGAGACATTTACTGATGTCTCAACAGATGGACACAAATATGTTTACATGGATTCTTTAGGGGAATTACATTGTCATATTTTCTTCATGAATGACTGAATGATCTTATTTGTTGTGTCTTCATTCAGGAAGTTATTCTGGAGTTTGTCCTAAACTCAAGTATAACCTGAAGAAGAAGTTCCAGTGTGTGTTTGAGGGGATTGCTAAAACAGGAAACCCAACCCTTCTGAACCAGATCTACACAGAGCTCTACATCACAGAGGGAGGGACTGCAGAGGTCAATGATGAACATGAGGTCAGACAGATTGAAACAGCATCCAGGAAAGCAGACAGACCAGAAACAACAATCAGACAAGAAGACATCTTTAAAGCCTCACCTGGAAGAGATGAACCAATCAGAACAGTGATGACAAAGGGAGTGGCTGGCATTGGGAAAACAGTCTTAACACAGAAGTTCAGTCTGGACTGGGCTGAAGACAAAGCCAACCAGGACATACAGTTCACATTTCCATTCACTTTCAGAGAGCTGAATGTGCTGAAAGAGAAAAAGTACAGCTTGGTGGAACTTGTTCATCACTTCTTTACTGAAACCAAAGAAGCAGGAATCTGCAGGTTTGAAGACTTCCAGGTTGTGTTCATCTTTGACGGTCTGGATGAGTGTCGACTTCCTCTGGACTTCCACAACACTGAGATCCTGACTGATGTTACAGAGTCCACCTCAGTGGATGTGCTGCTGACAAACCTCATCAGGGGGAAACTGCTTCCCTCTGCTCGCCTCTGGATAACCACAAGACCTGCAGCAGCCAATCAGATCCCTCCTGACTGTGTTGACATGGTGACAGAGGTCAGAGGGTTCACTGACCCACAGAAGGACAAGTACTTCAGGAAGAAATTCAGAGATGAGAAGCAGGCCAGCAGAATCATCTCCCACATCAAGACATCACGAAGCCTCCACATCATGTGCCACATCCCAGTCTTCTGCTGGATCTCTGCTACAGTTCTGGAGGATCTGTTGAAGACCAGAGAGGGAGGAGAGCTGCCCAAGACCCTGACTGAGATGTACATCCACTTCCTGGTGGTTCAGTGCAAAGTGAAGAACATCAAGTATGATGGAGGAGCTGAGACAGATCCACACTGGAGTCCAGAGAACAAGAAGATGATTGAGTCTCTGGGAAAACTGGCTTTTGAGCAGCTGCAGAAAGGAAACCTGATCTTCTATGAATCAGACCTGACAGAGTGTGGCATCAATATCAGAGCAGCCTCAGTGTACTCAGGAGTGTTCACACAGATCTTTAAAGAGGAGAGAGGACTGTACCAGGACAAAGTGTTCTACTTCATCCATCTGAGTGTTCAGGAGTTTCTGGCTGCTCTTCATGTCCATCTGACATTCACCAACTCTGGAGTCAATCTGATGTCAGAAGAACAACAGAAATCTGCAGAGACACACTTCTACCAGAGTGCAGTGGACGAGGCCTTACAGAGTCCAAATGGACACCTGGACTTGTTCCTCCGCTTCCTCCTGGGACTTTCACTGCAGACCAATCAGACTCTCCTACAAGGTCTGCTGACACAGACAGGAAGTGACTCAAAAACCAATCAGGAAACAGTCGAGTACATCAAGAAGAAGATCGAAGAGACTCCCTCTGCAGAGAGACGCATCAATCTGTTCCACTGTCTGAATGAACTGAATGATCGTTCTCTAGTGGAGCAGATCCAACAGTACCTGAGTTCAGGAAGTCTCTCCACAGATGAACTCTCTCCTGCTCAGTGGTCAGCTCTGGTCTTCATCTTACTGTCATCAGAAGAAGATCTGGACGTGTTTGACCTGAACAAATTCTCTGCTTCAGAGGAGGCTCTTCTGAGGCTGCTGCCAGTGATCAAAGCCTCCAACAAAGCTCTGTAAGTGTGATTTATTCATCAATAAATACTCTGATATCTTTCAACTGGAGAAAAAAAACTTAGAACTTGTTTCCTTTCTGTTGTTTCTCCAGACTGAGTGGCTGTAACCTCTCAGAGAGAAGCTGTGAAGCTCTGTCCTCAGTTCTCAGCTCCCAGTCCTCTAGTCTGAAAGATCTGGACCTGAGTAACAACAACCTGCAGGATTCAGGAGTGAAGCTGCTGTCTGCTGGACTGGAGAGTCCACACTGTACACTGGAAAGTCTCAGGTCAGGATCCATTAACCCATTCAGCTGATGACCATTTAAATCTGTTTACATGAGTTGATAAACAGCTAACCTGTGTAGGATTGTGTCTGCTAATATGATTTGTCAAAGGAGCTTTAAGCTGATTTCAGAGATTTCTTCTAATAACTCTCTGATTCAGTCATTGTATTATATATTTATTTATTTGTAGACAGTTTCTTCTTGTATTTGACTGACGCAGCAGGACCTCAGATGATCTCCCATGTGTGTTGTTTTGTGTGTTTTCAGGCTGTCAGGCTGTCTGATCACAGAGGAAGGCTGTACTTCTCTGGCCTCAGCTCTGAGCTCCAACCCCTCCCATCTGAGAGAGCTGGACCTGAGCTACAATCATCCAGGAGACTCAGGAGTGAAGCTGCTGTCTGCTGGACTGGAGGATCCACACTGGAGACTGGACACTCTCAGGTATGAAGAGGCCTGCTGCAGTGAAACCTGTTTAGATTCAATAAAGGATTCAAAAGGAATCAGATAGTGGATTTGGATTGAATCAAATGAATCAAATCCCAACCCTCCATGTGAACAGAAAAACCAAACTGTGTATGAGAGTGATGTAATGTCCATGTTTGCATGCTGAAAGAGGATGTGCTGGTCTGACCCCCCTCCTCCTTTCAGGGTGGAGCCTGCTGGAGTCCGATGGTTGAGACCAGGTCTGAGGAAGTGTAAGTGTGTTTTTAATTTGATTCATGAAAACAAACCATCTTCAAACTGTGACATCACTCCTTCAAATCTCTGATGTCATCATCAATAAATGAACAGATGATAGATTAATAACTGTCTTGTTCTCTCCATCAGATTCCTGTGAACTCACAGTCGACACAAACACAGTATACAGACACATCAAACTGTCTGACAACAACAGGAAGATGACACGTGTGGAGGAGGTTCAGTCATATCCTGATCATCCAGACAGATTTGACAGGTGTCGTCAGCTGCTGTGTAGAACTGGTCTGACTGGTCGCTGTTACTGGGAGGTCGAGTGGAGAGGAAGAGTTGATATATCAGTGAGTTACAGAAGAATCAGCAGGAAAGGAGGTAGTGATGACTGTGTGTTTGGAAGGAATGATCAGTCCTGGAGACTGAGCTGCTCTGATGATGGTGGTTACTCTGTCTGTCACAATAACAGATCAACATCCATCTCCTCCTCCTCCTCCTCCTCCTCCTCCTCCTCGGTCTCTCACAGAGTAGCAGTGTATGTGGACTGTCCTGCTGGCACTCTGTCCTTCTACAGAGTCTCCTCTGACACACTGATCCACCTCCACACCTTCAACACCACATTCACTGAACCTCTTTATCCTGGGTTTGGACTCAGGTCCTGGTCTGGTTCTGCTTCTTCAGTGTCTCTGTGTCGTCTGTAGGACGGAGAGTCTCCTCCTGTCAGACAAACATTGTCTCTGCTGAACAGATCAGTTGAGTGTGTCCAGGATCACACAGCTGATGTTATTTCTGTCCCACACCATGTGTCCCTGGTTAGATTCTGGTGGGGACCTTTGCTGCATGTCATACTTCTCTCTCTACCCCCATGTTGAACTGGGAAGGTGAATCGACCAGATTTAAACAGCATCATCAGTTTTATTTCTTCTTCTTGTATTTTTGTTTCTTTCATTTAGAAATAACAATGATAAGATCTATAACTATATTCATACAGTAACAGTCTGATGTTTAACTTTCTTTATGTTGTGTGATGGTTGTTTTTAGGTTTTTAGTGTTTTAGTGTTTCATAAAGTTTTATCTTTATCTACTTATGAACACTGTTGATTATTATCCAACTGCTGACTCATCAAACACATATGGATGATATGATATCTGCAGTTTGTAGGCTTCACTGTACATATAGATTTCTGTTTCAGGACAAAAGGAAATGATGATTATCAATGGGCCAAATTATCATATCAATCATTGATTATTACATGAATGTGACTGTGTGAATAAAGACTTTATACTGCTTAATAATCATTATTTTGTCTGTCTCAGTTCTGTGTAACAAACTGACTGAATAATTATACAGAGATGATAAACTATGATGAAGTGGTGTGTCGATCATGAACGTATCGTTCAATTTGAACTAATCTTTTATATAAGTGTGGAGTAATGAGTAGTCTCAGTGATTCGTTCATTTTCATGCAGTACTTTCCTTCACCACATGGCAGCTGCATCATCTCAGTCAGGACAGGAAATAGAATTTTCAGTAAATCAAACAAGACATTATTACATGCAACAAAGCAAACTTTTCCTCCATATTCTCCCTCCCATCCCCTCTTGGAAGTAGAAATTATTAGTTCACGCAGTCTCGGCCCTAACCAATTTGGTACCCTAGGCGGTGCACAACTACCCACAAAATGAAAACTGTAAACGAGGTGGAGGTGACAGGAGGCCAAATGACCCTGAGAAATGTAAGGTGGGAGTAGTTGCCTATATTATTATTTTCCACAACAGCTGTTAGGCCTCTCCATCACATGAACTGATGTTAAAACAAACTAACTCTGTTTATTGATGATCAAACCATGTTAGACTGAAAGTTACGATCGTTCAGCAGCAGACAAATAAATTCCTGACATCATCTTTACTGTACCTCTGTCTTTGTCATGTTCTTCCTCCTCTTCTTTTCTTTTCTTCTTCCCCGGCACCAGACAGATTTGGTGTTTTCACATTATTATTGTCAATAACGAGGTGACGTCAGAAAACTCTAATCAGTCAGAGGAGGGGCCTTAGGAAAGGATTATCGTTATTATTTTTTTTTAATAGGCTTTGCTATTCAGTTCAATTAACGTGGGCGTATTTTTTCATATCAAGAAATAATAGTACCAATGAGTTTTAGTATAAGAAAAGTGAAAGTTACTCTTTTTTTTCTTCCCCCATTTGTGGCGCCCCCTGGATGGGCGGCGCTCTTAGTATTTGCCTAATACTGCCTATGTCACGGGCCGGCTCTGAGTTCACGACTCAACTATGCGTCCTCAAGTTTGAGTCTCATTCTCATCACTGTAGAGATGTTGTGCTGTGTCTTAAACAACAATGGCAGAGAGGATACAGGACACAAGTCACTTTACTGTGGTGCGTCTTTGAACCTTCTGAGCTTTCACGTGGTTTGAATTGTTTGTGGCATTTTGTGTATTGTACTTTGTCAACTGAAGCAAACCATGTTGCCTTCAGTCTTTTTTTTTTACATTGCCCACAAGAGGGCTACACCGCCACACTTCCCAACGCTACCGTCTGAGAGTCAGTGATCCAGATCAGTAAAAAGACTCGAACTTCCCAACACTACGTCTGAGAGTCAGTGATCAGAGTCAGTAAAAAGACTCAAACTTCCCAACACTACCGTCTGAGAGTCAGTGATCAGAGTCAGTAAAAAGACTCGAACTTCCCAACACTACCGTCTGAGAGTCAGTGATCAGAGTCAGTAAAAAGACTCGAACTTCCCAACACTACCGTCTGAGAGTCAGTGATCAGAGTCAGTAAAAAGACTCGAACTTCCCAATGCTACCGTCTGAGAGTCAGTGATCAGAGTCAGTAAAAAGACTCAAACTTCCCAACACTACGTCTGAGAGTCAGTGATCAGAGTCAGTAAAAAGACTTGAACTTCCCAACGCTACCGTCTGAGAGTCAGTGATCAGAGTCAGTAAAAAGACTCAAACTTCCCAACACTACGTCTGAGAGTCAGTGATCAGAGTCAGTAAAAAGACTCGAACTTCCCAACACTACATCTGAGAGTCAGTGATCAGAGTCAGTAAAAAGACTCGAACTTCCCAACGCCACTATAATGGTGTGGCGCCCTCTGGTGGCCAGAGTCACACACTACAACACTATCCTTCCTGTCACTGGTTTCGCGCTCGGACCTGGAAAAGGAGCTCAGCGAGCGTGTGGTGGCCCGGCTTTGACCCACGAGGCTCGGCCCGAGAGAACTTCTATAAAACTTTGTTTAACCTTCAGTCGGGGTTTTAACAGTTCATTTGGTTAGGACCAGTGTCGTCCGTTAGGTGGCGGTAATCCACCTTCATGTCTTCCGGCCGCCATTAAAAAAACGCAGAGGAAGAAGACGGGCTAACGATGTCGTCCTCCGCGGAGTTCCGGATGGATCAGCTCCCCGCAGACCCGCTGCTGCACGTTCTGTCCTTCCTGGGCTTCAGAGACCTGGTCCAGTACGTAAGAGACACCCGGTCCGTCCGGAACACAGTGACAGCTGCGGCTTTAAACGGGGCGCGAGCCGGCGCTAGCTGCTGCTAAGCTAAGCTAAGCTAACAGGCGGCTAACAACAACACGAACAGACACGAGCTAGTTAGCCTAGCCTCTGAGCTAGCTCACAGACAGCTTCATACAGACGTGTTTGTCTTTTCATTGCAGAGCTAACGGCTAACTGACAGCTAGCGTCGAGCTAGCATGGCGCCTTGACTTACTGTTAGCTGCTGCTAGCTGCAGATGCTAACAGCTGCTAACAGTTTGTTTACGTCTGTCAGCTGTTGTGACTCATTGTGACAGATTGTAACTGATTACTGCAGTACTACAAGTACAAGTACACAGCCGAGGTACATGTCACTTCATTATGTACTTACAGGATAAAGTACTTTACCACTGTACTACATGGAAAGATAAACAAGTAGTTAGAGTACTCGTACTCTCTGCTTGGTGTAGTTAAAGTACTCGTACTCTCTGCTTCGTGTAGTTAAAGTACTTGTACTCTCTGCTTGGTGTAGTTAAAGTACTCGTACTCTCTGCTTGGTGTAGTTAAAGTACTCGTACTGTCTGCTTCATGTAGTTAAAGTACTCGTACTCTCTGCTTCATGTAGTTAAAGTACTCGTACTCTCTGCTTGGTGTAGTTAAAGTACTCGTACTGTCTGCTTGGTGTAGTTAAAGTACTCGTACTGTCTGCTTCATGTAGTTAAAGTACTCGTACTCTCTGCTTGGTGTAGTTAAAGTACTCGTACTGTCTGCTTGGTGTAGTTAAAGTACTCGTACTCTCTGCTTGGTGTAGTTAGAGTACTCGTACTCTCTGCTTCATGTAGTTAAAGTACTCGTACTCTCTGCTTGGTGTAGTTAGAGTACTCGTACTCTCTGCTTCATGTAGTTAAAGTACTCGTACTCTCTGCTTGGTGTAGTTAAAGTACTTGTCGTGTGTTTTCCTCCTCAGTTGTAGTTTTGTGAGCCGCAGGTTGAACGAGTTGTCCAAACACAACCCGCTGTGGAAAACGCTGAGCTGCAAACACTGGCTGCTGACAGAGTGAGTACAGTTACTGAGAGCTGAGCTGAGCCCGGAGCCTGCCTCACATTAACATGAGCTGTGTGTGTGTGTGTGTGTGTGTGTGTGTGTGTGTGTGTGTGTGTTCAGTGCCGACCGGCTGCAGAGCGGCGTGTCCTGGTACTGTCTGTTCAAACAGTACTACCGGGATCTGGGCCGGTACATCCAGTACTACCCGGTTCTGAAGCGAGCCTGGGAACAGCTGAAGAGCTTCCTGCAGCAGAGGTGTCCTCGCATGATCGCGTCGCTCAAAGGTGACGACACGCGTCCGTCAGGTGATCGTCGTGAAGAGTTCACTGCTCACTGTCGTGTTTGTTTTACTCACCAGAGGGCGCCACAGAGGTGGAGCTTAACGACATCGAGGCTCAGATCGGCTGCAGGCTTCCGGACGATTACCGCTGCTCGTACCGGATCCACAACGGACAGAAACTGGTGATCCCGGGGTCGGTACCCGTCTCATGGAGACTCCCTGACTAACTCAGGTGGCCTCTCTGTCTAACACCACCCGTCTGTCTCCTCAGGCTGATGGGCAGCATGTCTCTGTCTAACCACTACCGGTCGGAGGTCCTGCTGGACGTGGAGACGGCGGCCGGAGGTTTCCAGCAGAAGAAGGGGATGAGGCGCTGCCTGCCGCTCACGTTCTGCTTCCACACTGGACTCAGCCAGTACATGGCCCTGGAGCCGGCGGAGGGACGCAGGATGTTCGAGAGCTTCTACCCCTGCCCCGTCCGTAACCTTCCTGTCTGCCTCACTTTTCAAAATAAATGTCCAGTCGGGAGTTTGAACACCACAATCTAAACTCTGTGGCTGAATCATGATGTATCGGAGTGAACACACACTCTTTGTGTTTCAGGATCAGACGGCTCAGGATCCTTCAGCCATCGACATGTTCATCACAGGTACGTCCACTCTAAAACAGAACCAGGATACGAGCGTACCTGCCGTCTTCCTGCAGACATGTTGGGTCAAACTGTGTGTGTGTGTGTGTGTGTGTGTGTGTGTGTGTGTGTGTGTGTGTGTGTGTGTGTGTGTGTGTGTTCGTTCAGGTTCCTGCTTCTTGGAGTGGTTCACAGGCTACGTGCACAACGTCGTCACAGGAGAATATCCAATCATCAGAGACCAGATCTTCAGGTAGAGGTCCTCCTTTCATTGTCTCACCTGTGATTGGCTTGTGCTCCTCTCTCACGCCGTCCACGTCTGTGCTCCGTGTCTGCAGGTACGTCCACGATAAGAGCTGTGTGGCGACCACCGGCGACATCACCGTCTCTGTGTCTACCTCCTTCCTGCCAGAGCTTTCCTCCGTCCATCCACCACACTTCTTCTTCACCTATCGGATCAGGTGCCTGTCTGTCTCCCTGTCTGTCTGTCTGTCTGTCTGTCTGTCTGTCTGCCTGCCTGTCTGTCTGTCTGTCTGTCTGCCTGCCTGCCTGCCTGCCTGTCTGTCTGTCTGTCTGCCTGCCTGTCTGTCTGCCTGTCTGCCTGTCTGTCTGCCTGCCTGTCTGTCTGTCTGCCTGTCTGTCTGTCTGTCTGCCTGCCTGTCTGTCTGTCTCCCTGTCTGCCTGCCTGTCTGTCTGCCTGTCTGTCTGTCTGCCTGTCTGTCTGCCTGCCTGTCTGCCTGCCTGTCTGTCTGCCTGCCTGTCTGCCTGCCTGTCTGTCTGTCTGCCTGTCTGTCTGCCTGCCTGTCTGTCTGCCTGTCTGTCTGCCTGTCTGCCTGCCTGCCTGCCTGTCTGTCTGTCTGTCTGCCTGCCTGTCTGTCTGCCTGTCTGCCTGTCTGTCTGCCTGCCTGTCTGTCTGTCTGCCTGTCTGTCTGTCTGTCTGCCTGCCTGTCTGTCTGTCTCCCTGTCTGCCTGCCTGTCTGTCTGCCTGTCTGTCTGTCTGCCTGTCTGTCTGCCTGTCTGTCTGCCTGCCTGTCTGTCTGCCTGTCTGTCTGCCTGTCTGCCTGCCTGCCTGTCTGTCTGTCTGCCTGCCTGTCTGTCTGTCTGTCTGCCTGTCTGTCTGTCTGTCTGTCTGTCTGCCTGCCTGTCTGTCTGTCCATGTTACTGATTGAACATGTCCTTTCAGAATAGAGATGTCGAGCAGCGCCTTGCCTGAAGCCGCCTGTCAGCTCGACAGCCGCTACTGGAAAATCACCACCTCTGACGGCAACGTGGAGGAAGTTCAGGGGCCCGGCGTGGTCGGTACGCAGCTCGCCGTGATCACGTGACCACCTGTACAGCTGGACTGAGATCAGCTGATGTCACCTGCTGAATTTGTGTCTGTGTATGTGTGCAGGAGAGTTTCCAGTCATGACGCCCGGAAAGGTCCACGAGTACGCCAGCTGCACCACCTTCTCCACCCCGTCAGAGTACATGGAGGGTCACTACACCTTCCACAGACTGGGTAACTTCCATAATGTGTAGTTCTCTACCTGTGAAGCAGGTGTAGCTCTTTACCTGTGAAGCAGGTGTAACAGTCGTGATGTCATTCTCTTGTAGCCAATAAGGAGGAGGTCTTCCACGTGGCCATCCCTCGCTTCCACATGGTGTGCCCGCCCTTCAGAGAGCCGCTGGTTCGCACGGTAACGTGACGATTTGTTACTTTGAATGAGTTAATACGTTATGATGTCATGGCGTTGTGATGTCATGGCGTTGTGATGTCATGACGTCACGACATGACGGCGTCTGGCTCCCCTGCAGCAGAGGGCATCGACCAGTTACGTGCCTCGCTTTGACGACCACGACGATGACGGCGAGTACTGGGACGGGGACGGGGACGACTTTGGCGACCTGAGACGGATCAACGTGGCCGCCCTGGACGGAGCGTGGTGCCCTCGACACATCTGACCTCTGACCCCGCTCCCCCACTGCAGTGTCGTCAAGGAAACCAGACGGACTGTCAGTTATTCAGGTCTGATTGATGACACTGAAACCTGAATGATTGACAGACAGCAGGGCATTCTGGGACATGTAGTACAGGACAGCACGGTGTTTTTTGTTGTTGTTTGAACGAGGGCGGGACAGTGACGTGTGTGTGTCGCCTCATTGGCTTAAAGGATTATCGATCATGTGACACAGCGGGGACACGAAACGGGGCGGAGCGTCGTGCTGCTGCTGCTCGTGGAAACGTGGAGAAGACTCCACGCGGTGGTTGGTCGGGTTCCTCCGTCAGAAGGTTCTTTGAATCGTCTCGGAGCTCTTTTCTGCTGCAGGAACCGAACAGTCCGTCTCCACCGCGGCCTCGCGTAACTTCACGTCCTGTGTGCCTTCCCATGTGAATAAACTCAGCTGACATTCATGATCCCCAGAGGATGAACCCTGTTGATTTAATGTAGCGCCATTGTCAGTTCAAAGCTTTAATTCAGTTTACACTAACGAAGCTCACTGCTAATTAACACACGTCAGCATGCTAACACTAAGCTAAGATGGTGGACGGAGGTCGTCCTGGTTACCGTTGTGATGTCACACCTGCTGGACGTCACGTTCCTGCCGTGGAAAGGTTTCGTAGAGGTCGTTAAAGGTCACGCAGCAGACTGACGATGACGGAGGCTCGTCACGTTTTTTTCTTTAACTCGTGTTTTCTTTGCGTGGCGTCACTCTGATGTGATTGGTGGGTTTGTTTTTATATGTTTTGTTTAAATAAATAAAAATAAAATATTCACTGCTGCTGACGATGATGCTGCTGACTGTTTCCTGTCACATGACCACGCCGAGGAATCAGGTACACACACGCACAGCTTGCTCTGTATTCACACGTTATGACCTGAAAACATTTCATGAAACATTCTGCCTCAGTTTATTGATCACTGTTTATCTGCACAGACACAAAACATCATCAGATCAATTATTTTACTGTTATTTTACAGGATGTCATCTCTGTGTCCTGAGCCGACACAAATTTGTCTTTCAGTCACACTGCAAGTCAATTATTCTGAGTATGATGTCGACGAAAGAACACGTGATAAAAAGTTTAGTTTGAAATGTGCAGTTCATGTCTTCATGTCCCGCGGGCCTGTTTTGGCCCCCACGCCGCGTGTTTGACAGCCCTGCTCTGAGGTGAACACTGAAGATTAAAACATTGTTTGTAACATGAAGACGAGCTTCAGTCATCATCCTCCTCCTCTTCCTCCTCCTTTATCACCACCCCCGTTCTCCTTCTTTTCCTCCTCCCCACTCTCCTCTCCTCGTTCTCCTCCTCCTCGTTCTCCTCCTCTTCGCCTTCCCCTCCTCCTCCTGCTGCTCCTCCTTCCTCCCCCTCCTCCCGGGCGTTGCAGCGGCTGCAGTGCCTCCTGAAGCCTCCCAGGAAGTGTGACCTGAAGCAGCAGAAGGGGCAGGCATAGCGTCCGGGCCGGTGAGCCGCCCTGACGTGCTGCTGCAGCCTGCTGGGCAGGAAGAAGGACGACTTGCAGTCTTTACAGGCGTACGGACGCTCCACGTCGTGACAGCGCACCACGTGACTGATGGCGAAACCTGCAAGGACACGCACAGGTGGAAGAACAACATCTTTGACTGAAGTACTGTGACTCATTAAGACTTTAGTCCAATAATAAACTAGCTCACTGGTTCTCAACCTGACCACCACAAGAGGGCGCCACAGCGCCACAGATTCTTCTTCAGTGAAAACTTTTAAAGTCACAGTCGGTTAAATCTCGTTTCAGGATCACTGAAGTTTGTAAGATTGTTAGAAATATTAAAAAAAAGAACCAGTGAGTTAGTTTGACACCTCAACTGTCTGAATCACTGAATTGTGGGTAATGTATGCGCCAGGTGACGCTTTTCTTTAAAGGTGCAGTGTGTCAGACTTTGTGGCAGACCTCGTCAAAGAGGAGCCGCGGCGTCTGATGTGACACAGCGGACCTTTAAAGAGTGCGTGAAGCGTCCGTACCTTTGAGTTTGGTCTTCCAGCCACAGATCAGACACACGAAGCGGTTGGAGATGAAGCGGACCACTTTGGCCGTGGCCTCCATTTCCTCCTTCAGCAGCTCCCCGCTCAGCCCGGCCACGTCGTCGTCGTCCGCCGTCGCCGCGCTGCTCTGCGGCTGTTTGGGGGCGGGGTCCCGTTTGATGGCCTGGGTGGCGTACGCTTTGGGGATGTCGTGTTTCCGCACCACGTGGTTGATGCCCAGACCTTTCAGCTTGCTCTTCCAGCCGCAGATCAGACAGCGGTAACCAGCGCCGTCGAACATCAGCACGCTTTCATCGCCTTCGCCGTCCGCTTTGAGCGACGGCGGCCTCTGGGAGGCGCCCTCTTCATCGTGGCCCTCTCCTTCCTCCTCCTCCTCCGCGTCACTGCTCCTCTTTCTTTTAAGCGCGTCTTTCCCTCCCTCCTTCTCCTCCTCCTCTTCGTCCTCCCCCTTCTCACTCCCGTCGTCCCCTCCTCCGCCCTCCCTCTCATCCGTGCAGTGTTTGGAGATGATGTGTTTGTACAGCTTGGTGAAGTCTCGGCAGGTGTAGAAGCAGCCGGAGCAGTGGAACAGCCGGGCGGTGCTCTGGTACATCACGATGTTGCCGAGGCGACCAACCGCCACGCTGTCCAGACAGGTTGGGTGAGAGGCCGCCATGTGGGACAGCTGGTGGGCGTGGCTCTTGGAGAAGTGGCCGCAGACGGGGCACTGGAGGTGAGCTGCCACGCCGCCGCCCACTTCACCGCGAGTCTGAATGATGACGGACATGGCTGCTTCAACGGAGGCGGAGCTGCACAGGGACAAACACAGTTATAATTAGATATTCAAATTCTGATCGAATCAGACATCAACCGATCGACAGGAGAAAAACTCAAGATCATTTTTAAAAAGAGGCTTTTATTGTGAAACATTTGCACCTCACCCTCAAATGAACGTTTCACACCAACAGTCTGTTTGAGTGAAGGTTACAGCGGTGAAACTTTGTCTTCCTCGTTAGTGTCATTAAAAATTCATTAAATCTCACACGTCGACTTTAAAGAGCAGACTAACAGTAGTAGTAGAAGGAATGTCACGATGCAGCAGTATTTTTTAACTGATTTTTAAAATGTGAAACATTAATATGACGTTAATAAGCGCCTCTTCAATCAGTTCAGCTTCTTTCTGCTCTGCATGTGTGGTTCCCACTCCTGTCAACCAGTTGAGGTGTCAAACCGTGGTCTCGTCCATTGGTTTGTTGTCCTTTAACATCCCTCTGGAGCTGACGGCTGTATCAACGAACTTCACGAGCTTCTCAGTGAACATATCGGGTCTCCCTTGGCTGTGGTGATGGGATGTTGAAGTGACAGGTTGTTGCGTTGTAGAAATCCTTGTAAACAACCCGTGCTGGCCCTGAAGGCCTGTCCGCCAGCGCTTTCTGCTTTATCGTGTTTCTTGCCGCTCTGTGCTGAATCCACGCTGACCTTCTTCTTCCTGCCTCCGGTCAGCCGCGCTCGCCCTCTGTCAGCTGCTGCTTCCTCCAGCACCTGATCCTCTTTGTGTCGATGTTAAAGTGCCTCTGATGCTCTCGTCGGCCCCAGAAAAACTGAAACACTTCACACACGGTGCTTTGAATGCATGTTTTCTATGTGTTGGCTGAAAAAAGGACAGTAACACCTGAGATGTGAAAGGGGCACCATCTTTTGTTTAGTTTTTCTGGGGGCGTTTATTCCAGAAAATACGGGACCTCATGAATCGTGATGTTTTATGGACTAAATGATGATTTAATAATTCAAATAATCATAATAAACGTTCATTCACTGGATTTTACGATTGTCACGTTAAATAAATAAACATAAGTACGTTTTATTTTTAACTTTATTCATGTTTCAGGACTCATTCACACGTCACTGTGTCCTAACAATGGGACAGCGGACCGCAGCTAACAGGCTAACAGCCTGAGCTAACGCGCTTTCTTACGTGGTTTAGGTTGAACTCAGCTGTCTCTCCCGCCGGACATGTTTGCGTCCGACACCGTTTGAAAGCTCGTGATTCATCTGAACTCTGTAAATGTTTTAAATCTTCAGTTTGGACCGAACTCACCGACCAGCTGCAGCCCGCCCGCTCAGACGCCTGACGCCTCACTTCCTTATTTACCTCCAGCACAGCCAATCACAGGCAAGCTTCAGGCAGTCGACCAATCACGACAATCCCGTTAACCAAGATCGCGTCGTCGACGTAATTATCGCGAGATTGAGATAGATCATTAATTTAGAGGTTTTAAAACTACAAATGAGATCTGTAGTCTGTTATGTAACAGCATGACACAGCAAAAAATATTTTTATATATGATTAATATACTGCTGAGTAACTGGGTTATAACGTGTGTGTGTTCATCCAGGGCACAGTAAGGTGATTAATGAAGCTATATTTGTCTGGAGAGGCAAATACCTGCTGTGAGGGAGGAGAGAGCAGAGGACTACATCTCCCATCAGCCATTTCAGCATGACGTCATCTTTCAGTCAGGTGTGTGTGTGTGTGTGTGTGTGTGTGTGTGTGTGTGTGTGTGTGTGTGTGAGAGAGACACTTCTTCCCCATCAGGTAGCAGGCCTGGACGTAGTCTCCGTGATGTCCCCACAGACTGTCTAAAACCTGGACGTAGTCTCCGTGACGTCCCCGCAGACTGTCTAGAACCTGGACGTAGTCTCTGAGACGTCCCCACAGACTGTCTAGAACCTGGACGTAGTCTCCGTGACGTCCCCGCAGACTGTCTAAAACCTGGACGTAGTCTCCGTGACGTCCCCGCAGACTGTCTAGAACCTGGACGTAGTCTCTGAGACGTCCCCACAGACTGTCTAGAACCTGGACGTAGTCTCCGTGACGTCCCCGCAGACTGTCTAAAACCTGGACGTAGTCTCCGTGACGTCCCCACAGACTGTCTAAAACCTGGACGTAGTCTCCGTGACGTCCCCGCAGACTGTCTAGAACCTGGACGTAGTCTCTGAGACGTCCCCACAGACTGTCTAGAACCTGGACGTAGTCTCCGTGACGTCCCCGCAGACTGTCTAAAACCTGGACGTAGTCTCCGTGACGTCCCCACAGACTGTCTAGAACCTGGACGTAGTCTCTGAGACGTCCCCACAGACTGTCTAGAACCTGGACGTAGTCTCTGAGACGTCCACGCAGACTGTCATAAACCTGGACGTAGTCTCCGTGACGTCCCCGCAGACTGTCTAAAACGTGGACGTAGTCTCCGTGACGTCCCCACAGACTGTCTAGAACCTGGACGTAGTCTCTGAGACGTCCCCGCAGACTGTCATAAACCTGGACGTAGTCTCCGTGACGTCCCCACAGACTGTCTAGAACCTGGACGTAGTCTCCGTGACGTCCCCGCAGACTGTCATAAACCTGGACGTAGTCTCCGTGACGTCCCCACAGACTGTAAAACCTGGACGTAGTCTCCGTGACGTCAGAGTGATGTAAACATCTTCAAACTCTGACTGTGTGTCGACTCTTCATACTTTGACTGGAGTGGGAGGAGATGATGGGAGAGGGGAAGTTAGGGGCGAGCGAGGATTGGTTAGAGAGGAGAGAGGGGACTTTTATTTTGGTAGGTCGAGGCAGAGAGAGAGGAGTCTGTGTTTGAACTTGTGTTTTCAGTCTTTGTCGCTGAGATTCACTTTCACACACACACACATCGGGCGAGCGACGACGACATGCTCTGCTTAAAAGGTAAGAGAGAGAGAGAGAGGATGCACAGTGAAGTTTAACATGAAGAGTTTAATAGACTGCAGATACGTGTGTGTGTCTGTGTGTGTGTGTGTGTCTGTGTGTGTGTGTGTGTGTGTGCTCACATGTAGGTCATTTTGTCCGCTAGCTGTCAGCACACACACACACACACTGTTATCTCCATAACCTTTTCTTTGTGTGTGTGTGTTGGTAAGAAAGAGGGTCGGTCGATCTTTATTTTGAGCAGCTGCTGCCGTCCTTTGTGCTTTTTTCCTCTGTTACTATGGTTACTGCACTTGTACTTGTAGTACTTTGTGTACTGTTGTGATATTTGGTGTTGAATATGAATCTTTGTGGCTCGTGGCAAAAGTAGAAGTTTTGAGTCTGGAGGCATTCTTGAGTTTGACGTGTGTGTGTGTGTGTGTGTGTGTGTGTGTGTGTGTGTGTGTGTGTGTGTGTGTGTGTGTGTGTGTGTGTGTGTGTGTGTGTGCGTGCGTGCGTGCGTGCGTGCGTGCGTGCGTGTGTGTGTGTGTGCTGGCTTGTCGAGGCAGGCTCAAACATCCCATTCAGCTTCCAAAACACAGCTGTTTCTGTACAACACACACACTCGTATTCATCACAATCTAAAGTCTTGCCCAAGCAGCAACCTCCAGAGCTCATAAAGTGAAGCCGACACAGGAAGTACCAAAAACTGCAGTTCCTCAAACGCCCACTTGAGGCTGGCTCCAGAACTGACTCAGTTTCCATAAGTCCCCATGTTAAAATGTCCAACTTCACAGCAGAAATAAACATGTTTACAGCCTGGCACAAAAGACGGTCTGCGGGGACGTCACAGAGACCACGTCCAGGTTTTAGACAGTCTGTGGGGACGTCACAGAGACTACGTCAGGTTTTAGACAGTCTGCGGGGACGTCACAGAGACTACGTCCAGGTTTTAGACAGTCTGTGGGGACGTCACAGAGACTACGTCAGGTTTTAGACAGTCTGTGGGGACGTCACGGAGACTACGTCCAGGTTTTAGACAGTCTGTGGGGACGTCACAGAGACTACGTCCAGGTTTTAGACAGTCTGCGGGGACGTCACAGAGACTACGTCCAGGTTTTAGACAGTCTGCGGGGACGTCACAGAGACTACGTCCAGGTTTTAGACAGTCTGTGGGGGAGGTCACAGAGACTACGTCCAGGTTTTAGACAGTCTGCGGGGACGTCACGGAGACTACGTCCAGGTTTTAGACAGTCTGCGGGGACGTCACAGAGACTACGTCCAGGTTTTAGACAGTCTGCGGGGACGTCACGGAGACTACGTCCAGGTTTTAGACAGTCTGCGGGGACGTCACAGAGACTACGTCCAGGTTTTTGACAGTCTGCGGGGACGTCACGGAGACTATGTCCAGTCTTTGTACCGTCAGTGCTCTAAGCTCATTTGTTTTGGGACTATTTCCAGCGGTGGATGTGTATCAGCCTTCGGTGCACACACACACTTCTTGATGAGGAGTGAAAAGGTCTTTGTTGGACGCTGACCTTGTGTTGTCTGATATAGAGTTACCCAGTGTGACACAGTAATGCTGTATGAAGCAACATGTGGTGTGATGAGGTAAATACCTGTCTCTCACAGGCCATCTGCAGACCTGGATAATCCCTGTTAGAAGATTAGAGTCGGAGAGCGAGCGCAGAGGAAACACAGCAACACACTGACAGACAAATGTCACGTTTCCTGTTGAGATGTTTGTTTGTTTGACTCGAACTGTTTTTGGACTCGTGGAACAGTTGTTTGGCTTCTCTGTTTGGTGGTTTGAGGTTTTTATTGTGACAGACGGAGAAGTTTTTTAAACGTGGCTGACTGAACAACCTTTGGCTCTCTCGGTGTTTTCAAGCTGATACGGAGATCTTCAAGCCAAATCTGAAATATTTCGAGCTTTCATTGTGGAGAACTGGAACATGTTTGAGTTTTTGAACATTGTTCCTACTTTTATTTTGAAAAATTAAATTTTGGGGGATTTATTTTGAAGGTGTTCATCCAATATTTATCATGTTGAGTTGAAAAAACTTTTTACTGCGAAGGATCGAAGCATTGTGTTTTTTTTGAAGAACTGACGTTTATTTTGAAAATCTGCAGTCTTTTACTGCTGTTTGGACATTTATTGTGAAAGGTTGGAAAAACATGCTTTTATGATGAAGGGTTGGAAGTTCTTTGGGGCTTTTATTGTGAAAAGATGGGACTAGTTGTCGCTGCGTTCATCTGTCCTGAGGGCGGAGCTGGACATTAAACAGCCAATCAGCCGCCAGGACGGGATGATTTCATATGTGGAGTGTCTGGGCGGTGAGGGGGCGGGGCCTGGCGTGGCGTCGCGCTGCTGGAACACGGGTCCCGACGACGAGCGAGATGAGCTTCTTCCACGCAAAATGGCCGCCCTGCAGCCCAAGACGGAGGGCAGCCTGCGTCGGCGCCTTCTCAGCGCCAGAATCCACCAGCACCATGACGCCATCCTGAGGATGAACGCAGGTGGTGCCGGCAGGCCAGCGACACCCTCAGGTGACAAAAAGCCCCTCCCACCTCACCTTCAGTATCCAGGCAACAACCCTTGGTACCGCCGCCAGCACCTCCCACCACGACCCCATGTCCACCCTTCTCTTGCCCCGGAGGGTCATGGGAAACCTTTCCTCGCTCCAGAGGCTCATGGGAAACCTACTCCACCATCCCCACCCCGTCACCTGCCGCGCTCCACCTGTCCAGTCCTCACCCAGCGGAGCCGAACAGGTTCTTGCCCCCCGACCCCAGAACCCCGCCCCGGCTACACCCTGCCCGTCCCCTTGCCTCCCTGCCCCCCGCCCTCCTTCAGGGAGCCGGAGGTGCCGCCGCAGTACTGCTACCGGCCCAGCAGGAGGCGCAGGACCAACTTCTTCTGCTTCGGAGCACGCCGAGGGAGGAGCGCCAGGCGGGAAGCCACACAGACCACACCCCTTCTACAAAGAGGTACTGCTAGGAATTCTGGGTAGTAGTATGTCCAGACTATGGTCCTAGCTAGCCTGGTTTTGTTGTATCTGCTCCTGTATTGTCCCAGCTTTGCTTTGGTGGACATTGTTTTGGTCCCAGGTAGTCTACTTGGTGGTCTACGTGGTTCCCAGTGTTCCCAGTTAAACACAGATGGCTTTGTTTGGTCTGAAATAGCTTTAACTAGCTTGCTTTGGCTTTGTTTGGTCCTACATGGTCCCAGCTAGCCTACTTTGGTTCTGTTTGGTCTTCATTGAACCTCTATTTAGTCCAGAATGGCCAAACAGCTCTTCTCGTTCTCAAATGACCCCTCTAGCCTGGTTTTGGTCCCAGTTAGCCAACTTGGCTTTTTGTGTTCTGAGCTACCCAGAGTTGGCCCTGTTTGGTCTGAAATGGTCATAGTGAGCTTGCTTTGGCTTTGTTTGGCTCTGTTTGGTCCAGAATGCTTCCATCTACCCACATTTGGTTCTTTTTGGCGCTGCATGGTCCCAGCTTGCCTACTCTGGTTCTGTTGCATCTTTAGTGGTTTGAGTTTTGGTTCTGCTGGGTCTTCATTGGTTCCAACTTTGGTTCTGTTTGGTCTTCATTGGTTCCAGCTTTGGTTCTGTTTGGTCTTCATTGGTTCCAGCTTTGGTTCTGCTGGGTCTTCATTGGTTCCAGCTTCGGTTCTGCTGGGTCTTCATTGGTTCCAGCTTTGGTTCTGTTTGGTCCTGAATGTTTTTAGCTAAATTTTGGTGTTTTGAATGTTCCCAGCTGGTCTGGTGGTCTCTGTTGATCTGGACGGCCCGGTTAGCCGCCATTTATGTGTGAAGGTTCACATTTTCCTGGATTTGGGTCTGACTGGTTCCAGTAGAATTTTTTCACAGCAGACATCGATTATAATTAACTAATTATTCATACAAGTTTCACCTTTTTTCTACCTCAGCAAGTCAAAGTGTCTGCTGTGTCGTGTTGGCCTGGTTCGTCTCGGTTTGGTCCAGTTTCACACACAGTGTGTTAGTGTGTGATCAATAATGTATCACAGCTCCACTCTGATATGATTCTCAGATAACACTCACACACACACACTCATGTTTTCCGTTAATTAACTCCCCTGTGTTCATAATCTGTGTGTGTGTGTGTGTGTGTGTGTGTGTGTGTGTGTGTGTGTGCGTGTGTGTGTGTGTGTGTGTGAGCAGGGATTAGCTGTAGCTCCATACGCTAGGCTAATGGCTAATGAGGCTTTACCATGCAACAGCTGCTGCCTTTTAGCGTCAACTGTTAGCGTCACCCTCTGCTGTTTGACTGGTTCTGGTTCTCACTGAAGAAAAGGTTCTGTTCCGAGTTTGGACCACAGTGTCATGATCCTGATCGCACAGGAAGTCCCGCCCTTACACTCCTCTGATTGGACGGCAAAGAAACAGAGCTGTTTTTGTGCCTCGAGTTCAGAGTTGAACATATTCAAACTAAATATACACGCTGTGACATAATGACGGTGTGGCCTACTTACTGTCTAATTAATTAAACTAATTAAAACAGTTGAGAGGTGACGACAGGCGGACAGACGGAGGGACAGACAGACAGGCTGTCAGGCATGAAGACAAGTAATTAGCTGCTCCACTGGCCCAGATAGTTGGCACACATACAGACTGGAACTGTCCCAGTTTGTGACTGGTGATGAAGGTGAGGATGAAGGTGAGCCTCATGCATTAACATAAATATTAACGTTGGTATTGTTGGAAGGTTTTTCCATTCCAAGGCGGTTCATTTGGTTTGAGAGACGTACACGGTGAATGAGGAGAGGAGCACCGGTATCGAGTCGGTGAATCGGAGAAATAAAAAGTTCTTTTCTGGTTCTGATCAACACACCGCCACACGACCCTGAAATATGAAGCCGTTAACGTTTGTCCTCGTCCTGTCGAGGGATCTATCGTATTTTAATCAAAGCACCATCTGATGGACACTGAATTTGTCGACCACGCTTTGATCCGCTGAACGCAGATCGAATGCTCGGTGAATCGTAGAAAACGTTCTGAGAACGTTCTGCAGCGTTTCTTGTCTCACACTGACCCAAACGTCTCAAAGTGTCGGATCACACAGCAGAACCACCGTCATCTCATCAACGACCAGCTGAGTCTCCTCAAGGACCCACAGGTCATCTCAAAGTCCTTTTTCAAGGTCCTGTGGGACCATCTCAAAGATTTAAGGACCCTTTTCAAGGACCTCTAGAACCCTCTGGTACTTTTCAAGGATCCATGGTGGCGCTTCATTTTTCTACAAACAGCTGTTTGAAAATCGAGTCGTCGAGAGGCTGAAAAGTCCTCACAGAGATAGAAATGTGAGAGCAAAGACTGCGAACACAAAGAATAAAAGATGAACAGCCTCACACACACACACACACACACACACACACACACACACACTTCATCTTCAAAGCATCATGTTTCGTGTGTGTGTGCGTGTAAATGAAGTGTTTGTGGGTAACCTTCATCACCTGACGACACACATGAAGGACACACACGTGTGCTGGCTTCCTGCCAACATTGGCGCGCGTGTGTGTGTGTGTGTGTGTGTGTGTGTGTGTGTGTGTGTGTGTGTCTGATATAAAGAAAAGGAGAGCAGAGAGGAGTGTGGGAGTTAGAGGCGGGAGGTGGGAGGAGAGTCGAGCTGCATTACTGCTGCTGCTCTGTCTGCTGCAGCCTCAGGAGTGAGTGTGTGTGTGTGTGTGAGTGTGTGTGTGTTTGTATGTGTGCGTGGCGTCGTCATGGTTCTGATCGGAGCGGCGATCAAATCCGTCCTGAAATATCTCAACAAGACCAGAGGTGAGTGCGTGTGTGTGTGTGTGTTTTATCCATGTTGTGTTTAACGTGTGTCGCCGGCCGTGCGAGCATCCTTTGTGTACATTCATACAGAGAGAGAGAGACCTCGTAAAATGCTGCGCTCTGATTGGCTGTCTGCTGTTAAAATCGGTCGTAGTTCAGGTCAACGCCTTAAAAACGGAGTTTAGGGTGTGTTAAACTGCAGGTAACCATAGCAACAGTGCAGATAACTGACTCAAGGACTCCTGGAATCTCCTCAAGGACTCCAGGACTCTGTTTGAGGGACCTGATAACCTCACCGGTGACCTCTGGAACCTCCTAAGGGATCACTTGAACCATGGGTACTCTTTAAGCTTCGTCAAGGACCTCCAGCGCTTTTCTTAGACCTGCACAAGGACTATGTGAACCTCTGGTACTGCTGAACCCCAGGAACCTTTTTTCTGTGACCGACTCAAGCACCCCTTGAAACGATGAGCTACTAAAGGACCGTTAGAACCTTTAGAACCCTCTCAAGGAAACTTGGCAGTTCCTCAAGGGATCCTGGTGCTTTATCCAAGACCCTTCGGACCCTCCTTGGTCTTCTGATACCGCTCAAGGATCTTGGGAACCTTTGGAGTCTCCTCATGACACATTTGAGTCTTCTCAGGGACTACTTGGAGTCACAGCCTTGAAATTCCTTCAAAGATCTCCTCAAACAACCAATAAACTGGTACTTTGGTGGTACTTTTGGAAGGACCCCTTGAATCCTTAAAGGACTTCGGCGACGTCCTCCAGGACCATTGGACTTTGTTTACACCGTTCAAGACGACACATGGTGGACGGAGCTGAAAGTAAATCATAGCTTCACATTGAAATATTGTTTTTATAACTTCAAACAGGTCACCAATCATCATTTTGTTGACAGTCTGTCGAGAACGAGATCGCGGATGAACGTCTGGGTGAGGAGCTCGGAGTAGATCTGCTGATCCAGAACCAGCTGAGGTGGTTCAGGATCTGATTGGTGGGCTTCTTGGACGCCATAGGACTATAAAGTCCACCTGGCTTGAGTTGTTTATCCGGATCACCTTAACTTCCTGTAAGTGTCACAGGGGGGCGTGGTTGTGTGGTTTCACCTTATTTTTACCTGTGCACCTGGTGGACAGGTAACGAGGTGAGTTAGGCTCCGATGTTTTCTGTTGACCATCTCGTCTAGTTTGTTGTTGATTTTTCTTTGCACTTGATCGCGTTCGTCACGCTGGAAAAGTGTCTTAATGAAGTCGTTGCATCGTGTACGACACCCTGAAGATGTCGTCATGATGAGTCGCATTTGATTGGTTCGGTCGTTAAATGTAGACGTCATGATTGAACTGAGATCAAATCATGACTTTCTATCAGTCTTCATGGTCTTCATGTCAACGTGTGTTTGAGTAAAACATCCCACATTTCTTTGTTGTTTCTTTACAGTCTGAGAGACTGTGCTGACGTTTCAGAGGTAAAACTGCAGAAAACTGAGACTTTAACTTCACGTCTGTCCAAACATCTGTCCACGAAATACCACAGCTAATCAACCTGCTGCCCCTTCAAAATAAAAGCCCTGTGGCACTGTGTTGTCTGCGAGGTGACCTTCAGGAGTGCTGAGTGCTGCGACACTGATCATCACTCTTTCTGTGTGTGTGTGTGTGTGTGTGTGTGTGTGTGTGTGTGTGTGTGAGTGTGAGTGTGAATGTGCTGAAACCAGATTAAACACAAGCCTCACACACACACACACACACACTGAGCTGTGCTGTACTCTCTCTGCAGCAGGGGACAGAGACAGCAAGTGGTCCGTTCACTACAATACCCAGAAGCCCCAGCAGGGTCTGCTGTTCATCCCGGGAAAGAGACGGTCCGGCAGCGCTGATGATCTGCAAGGTGAGTCAACAGAGACTCTGTGCTGATAATTAACAGGAACACACACACACGAGTTTGTTTTGACTTGAATGTGGATTAATCCGCGGCTGAAAATAGTCCCCAACAAACACAATGTTTCCTTCAGTGATCAGCTGCTGGGAGCCACAGACGTATAACTGTGGATGTTCAGGACTTCTCGTCCACGTTGGGTCAAAATTAAAGATTGTTTTTGTTCAGCTGCACTTCAGAATGAACTTTCACCTTCAGCACTAACATGAATTTGATCATTTGGAGGTTAAAAGATGCAAAGACACTGTCTGAAAATCACATTTATATTCTGATGATAATTCTGATTATAATTATAAATATCGGCTGTAATGTCGTAACCGTCCAAAGTTACAACAATCCAATCCTGAAGTGAAACAGAGGCTATGATTGGCTAAGTGAGCTGTTACCATAGAAACGTTTTCTTTTATGAGCACACTCACGACAAAGCTAGCTGCTCCCACAAACTGTACGCTCGGTTCTGTCGGTACGAAACAAAGACGACATCCAGGGATGTGTTGAGTTTAAGAGGCTGGCTCGTTAGACAACAACGATATTATATTATGTTGTATCATCATTATTTTGTGAACAAAAAGAACAGTTAGACAGGGTGGGAACCACAAATGCAGAAACTCTGAAATGTATCTTTATATATTTTAATTATATAAAATAATTTAAACGATGGAATATAATTTAAAATAAGTTTTGCGTTTCCTGAAATATTTAGTTTAATGTCAGGCTGATACGTCGTCATCCATGATTATAAAATGTGACATGTAAGTGGAGATAAAAAAATCTGCAAGCATGAAATGTAATGAAGAGAGGTGCGGATCAGGAGTCCCACCTGGAGCGGATAAAGGAAGCAACGAACCAATCGAAACAAAGTTATTTAGTACGTGAACAAAAAGCGGCGAGGTCACAAAGAGCAAGTCAGACGTTTCATGGTCACCAGTCATCACTTTGGTTCACGTGAAGATTTCCTGAAACATTGAGTGAACGAAACTTCACAGCACACGCTAAGTCTGTGTGTGTGTGTGTGTGTGTGTGTGTGTGTGTGTGTGTGTGTGTGTGTGTGTGTGTGTGTGTGTGTGTGTGTGTGTGGATTATAATGAGCTGACTGACGTCAACACACTTCTTCATCTTGGATAAAATGCCTCGGACCTTTATCTTGAAAACGTGCTCTGAAACACTGATTTTACTTGTAACAGAGTATTTCTACACCCTGAAGTAACAGATGTGAGTCCTCCTCCTCGTCTGTCCGTGGGTTTGACTCCCTGATGGTCGTGCTCGGCGCTTTGCGTCACATTTTGATCTGAGAGCTCTTATTTTGGTGATTTTTAGCTGTGGAGGGCTGAGAGCAGAGTGCAGAGAGCTGCAGTGCTGCAGACTGCATCACAGCAGCTGCAGTGCTTCATGTCACCCCCACCCACCTCCACCACCCTCCACCCACCACCCACCCTCCAAATCACAGACAAAGGAGCTCCTTTCATCTCAGCTCGATCAATTAAAGCTGATTTACACTTGAGTGATTTATTGATTTAGAGGAATCAGCATCAAACGCTGTCAGCTGATCTATTGATTTACTGCAGTGTGACTTACAAACATGATGTTTCATTGATGTTTCATTGATCCAAAATCATCAATAACATGACTGGATTACTGATTGGTTGATTGATTAACTCGTCCTTTGTCTGAACGTCTTTAATGTCTCATCTCGCCTCTGTTCTCTCATATATATATGGATGTGTGTGTAGCCTATAACAGGCTGACTCAGCATGGCTACAGCCGACCCGTCAGCTCTCCGCCCCGCCCACCGAGCCCGTCCTCCTCTGGGCTCGACCAATCAGAGGGCAGCACAACACGCAGACGGTGGAAGGACAAAAGCAGGAAGATGGTTAGTGACACACACACACACACACACACATACATGACATTATTATGGATACAGTGTTGCCTCATGAATATTAATGAGGCTGAGCAGACTGCAGTAGAGGAAGTACAAATATGTCCTTCATACAGGAGACACGTGCATGATGCAGTATTACTAACCAAATGTACTTCAAGTATTTCTTCTTTCACTCTGTGTTTAATAATATTATCAGTGATGAACATGGAAGCAGTGTTTCTGTTGTCGAGGCGATTTTAAAGAATCATCTCGTATAAATCTGTTTGTACAGAGTGTAATCCCACTGTGGTAACTATGTTCAGCTGTACTCGAGTATTTGTTCTGATTACATTACTTCTGATCAAAAACTAGCGAGTCGACAACTTTGCTAACAGCCAAACATCAACAAGGTCACCAACAGCAGACATAGCAGCCAGCTAATATTACTGACTAGAGACGTACGACTGACAGAGACACCATTCAGCTGAGTACAGTCAGTGTAGATCAACAGGATTAAAGTGAATTAACCATCAGCTACACGTCAGATTAAACTGTTCATTGGATGTTCTGGTCTGGTTTGAACTTCCTGCATTTTAATGGAGAGATCACTTTGTTTTGCTGCCACCTGCTGGTCAAACTGCTCACAGTCATTTTACCATCATGTTGAAGTGTCTCCTCCTCATCACTTACACCTCTTTCACTCTTTGTTTTCTGTCCCTCCTCCCTGTTTCATCCTCTCCTCTGTGTCTCCGTCCCCTCAGAAGTCCAGATTCATGGACTTTTTCTCTCAGTCTTGCTTCTCAGTTTGTTTCAAGTTTTCAGTTTGGAGGAGAAAGGTAAACATGGATCAAACTAGACTAAAGTAGACTAGACCAGAATGAACTAGACGAAAGTAGAATCCTATCCTAGTCACACCCAACCAGACTTCACTAGACGCTACTGGGGCTAAACTAGGATTCAACTCTTGGGTTTAAACTTGATTATATTGGGTTTAGTTAGACTCTAAGCCAGCTGAACAAACATGTCAGTTAACGGTGTGTCTGTGAATTCAGTCCTCAGCTTTCTCGGATGAAGACGAGAGGTTCATCCTGAACAACATGCGACCTCTGACCCCTCTGGTTCTCAACCCAGTCCCCCCAACGTCCTGCTGGGATGTCTTTACCCCCGCCTACGAGCCAACAGTCGATGCGGAGATGGAGCCAACGCCTCGGCTTCCAACACCAGAGGAGAGGATGAGGCAGCATGCTGAGGCAATCGGAGCAGATATAGTCCCTATCAATATAACCGGTAGGTGACAGTCCGGTCTAGAGTTGAATATTAAGGACTCTTAGCTGAGTGTCGGTCTTGAGATCAATCCTCTGTGTTTGTTGTGTTTTCGTACACGTGCACACTTCAGGAGAGAGTTTTGATCGTCAGGCCAGTTTTCGAAGAGTGGTTTCCAACACTGACTCGTTATCCCGGCGACCCCGTAACCTGAGCCGCCGCAAGACAGTTACCGGGATACCTGATGACGCCAGCCGGAAGCTGGGTATGAGATCCATCCATTCATCAACCAATCACTTTATCTCCCACTCATGTCACCTCCCCTCCTTCACCTCGTCTGTTCTTACCTTCTGTCTCTCCAGAGTCGCCCTTGGTCTCTTTGGTTCTTCCCGGTCAGTTCTCCACCGTGGGTCGACCCGCCTCCTGCTCCTCGGCCAACCAACTGAAGAAAACAGGGGAGGACATGGAAGCGAAGGAGAAGAGAGAAGTAAGAGAGGAGGGGCAGTCATCATCAAGGAGGATCCGAGCCCCAAGAGGAGAAGGGATGTCCAGCCTCATGGCCTCGCTTACCTCCTGCTCACCTGTCGGCTCGTTGGAGGTTCACAACCTCCCTCATCTGGCAACAAACTCGTCTCTGAACTCTGAGGCCAGCTGTAACAGCCCCCCCTACAGGACACTCAGCACCTCCTCATCTTGTTGCCAGGTCAGTTCAGGAGAAATCTTTGTCACATGTTGCTCAGTAACTAAAACACAGTAGAAACTTTCTCTCCACTTTTCTTCTCCATCACAGGATATGCAAGGTATTCCCAGCGACGTCCAGCCCATGCTGCCATTTGAACCCACTGCCAGAGTCTTCCCCCAGTCTCCTTCCTCCCCCTCTTCTCTTCCTTCCTCCCACCCTGGTTCCCCCAGTCATGGGTGGTCCTACCCCAGTGATAAGCCCCTAAGTTCCCCTTCCTCCCCCCACTACCTCTCCTCTTCCTCCATCGCGGACTCTGAGTCTCAATTTACCTACCAGGCTCTGGATGACCAGACCGCCACCCAGCAAGGCACCCAGTGCTCCTATGATGGTGGCTCCTATAACGGGGAGGCATGGAGCTACCAGCCCCTCTCCCCCAGCTCGAGTGTTCACAGCAGCCAGGCCGGGGACGAATGGAACAGTATCACCCAGGAAATGAGATGTGTTTCTGGGGAAGGTTGGAACTGTGATCCCCTGCTCTCCTCCGGTCGTTCTTCTCCCTCTCATACTGACAGCACCTCTTTGTGTTCAGAGAAAATTACCTCCTCTCCTTTGCTAACCCGGGACAAAAGGAAGAACAGCACTTCCTCCTCCAACTCTTGCACCCGCAGCATCTCTCTCCGCAAGTCCAAGCGTCCACCTCCTCCACCGTTGCGCTCGGACTCTCTGAGGCGCCGTCCGGCTCGTAGCAAACCGCCCCGTTCCTCCTCTGGTGGTGCCCGCCAGGAGCACACTGCCCAGCAGACGCCCACATCGTTTCCCCAGACTTTCGATGACCCCTGGGTGCCCAGGAGCAATGCCAAAAGACGACAAAGTGGGTTTAACTGTGGGACAGTCACAACCTTTGAACCTTTGAGCCCAGACTGCCAGGCCACAACCTCCGTTGACTGTCCTCCTTCTGAGCACCAACCACCAAGCCCTAGTCACTCCCATGCTGACGCCTTCAGCCCCGGGTCTCCAGGCTCAGAGGAGGAGGGACTTAGATTCACTCTCAACCCACAACCGTCTGCCTCTTCGGTGGCTGGCCTGCAGCGCCTTGCTTCGCCTTCAAGTGGCTACTCCAGCCAGTCTAACACCCCAACCCCTGGCACCCCTGTGTCTTCCCCCCTCACCCCGTCCTCCCCTCTGACAGCGAGCCCCGGAGCCTTCTCCCTCCCCCCGACCTCCCCCTTCTCCTCTCTGCAGTCGTCTTCCTTTCCCGTGTCGCCTGCCGTCTCCTCTCTGCCCAGGACGAGGTCTCGGGGCAAAGGACGGCCAAAGCCACCAGTGCCAGAAAGGAAGTCGTCACTCTTTTCCTCCCTCTCCTCCTCATTTTCCTCCACCTCCTCCCTCTCTTCTTGCACCTCCTCAGACTCCTCTGCCAAGCATCCTCTTCTCCCACCTCCTCCTCCTCTTCCAGAATCTTCCTCTCCTTTGCCTTCTGTCTTCTCCTCTCCCATTCGTGAGTCTCCTCCTCCAGTTCCACCCCTTTGCCTGCCTGCTTCTCCTTCTTTCACCAAACTTTCTGCTGCTCCTCCCCTGCCTCCTCCACCTCCTCCTCCACCTCTCCCACCTTCATCCCTCCCCACTCCTCCTCCTCTTCCTCCTTCTGTTCGTCCTCCTCCTCCCCCCTACTCCTATGCCATCAAACAGACCTCCCATCATGCTCTAGCGTCCGCCATCTCATCATCAACCAACTTCCCTCCTCCCCCAACTTCTCCACCTCCTCCTCCATGTTCTCCTCCTCCTTCTCCCCCTTCAGAACTTCTAGACTCACCAATCACTGACCTTCCTCCTCCACCACCGCCTCCTCCTCTGCCTACACTGCTCCCACGAGGACCTGGGAAGTCTGCAAAAGGTTGTGTTAAGGTGGCTGCTCCCCCGCTGGTGACTGCCCAAGCTTTGCAGGGCGTCAAGCTTCGCTCCATCAAGAGCCATGATGGCCTGCTCACTAGCATCACGCTTGCCAGTGTTGCATCTACTATCCATGATCTATCAAGCAAAGAAGCTCATCCAGACATTACCGTGTTGGCTAATGCCAATCTTGACAGCCAGGCCAACGCTAATGTTAAGCTAGATGGAGCCGCATCACAAAATGCTGTACGTGATCTAGCTAGTCACGAAGCTAGTGCTTTAATGGCTAATGCTAACCTTTATAACCAAGTTTCGGCTGATGCAAAGCAAGCCGGACATGGCTCTGACAACTTAACAAAAAGTGATGCAAGCACACCCAACGATGAGTCACCATATGCTAATCTTCAGAGTCTTCAAGACATTGTTGTTAGCCCCGCTAACCAAAGATGCTCTGGCTCTACGTCGACCAATAAAACTCCTCAAGACATCCAGAGCAGTGAACAAGAGACGTACGCTACGCTGGCAAACAATCCAGCCTCCAGTCCTGATGGTTATGATGCTGACCACATCAACACAGCCAATATCCAATATATTTCTTTGCAACAGGTCACAGATATGTTAGCAGATGCTAAGCTAACTGAGCCTGCAGAGAAAGTGGAAAACACTGAGGAGTCTTCATACTGGACTCTCTCTGGAACAAAACAAGAGTCTCATAGAGAAGACAGAGCGATACTGTCAGAGAGCAAAGATGAAGTCAAGAATGATTCAGGATTGCTGAATCATGGTGCGTCACCACAGCGTGATTTAAAGCAGAGTAATCGGGTCTCTAAGCCCGGCAGCCCAACGAAGCTAAAGTCTCCAGAGAAGCCGGCCCTGCCAAAGAAGCCCGATCTTTGTATTCTCAGTGTCATGTCGTCCCCTGAAGCCAGACGGGCACCAAGTGTGTTGAAGAGCAACGAGCAAATCACAGCGCCTCCTCCTGGCCTCAACAGCCAATCACAGCCTCCAGTTGTTTCCTCCGTCACACCTTTGCTTACACGTCTGACCCACACTACACCTTCACCAAAGCATTCGACCGCATGCACCACTGTTGATAAATCTACTTCACCTGCACACTTGACAAATGCTGCTTCTTCCGCGGTGAACTCGACACCTGCTGACATCAAAACACACTCACCTGTGAGCTCCCCACAGAGGCAGAAGCCACCGATTTTGTACAAGAAGCCAGATCTGCCATTGACCTCCCCCAAAACAAACAAACCACTCTTTGTATCTAGAAATACAGAAGAGGCGTCCAAAGGCACCACAGAGACCCGTGGCACCTTGGGGATCATGGGCACCACAAGGGCTGAAGACCGTTTAAACGGGGTCATGGGTACCTCAGGAGCTTGGGACACCAGCAGCACCTTAGGGTCCATGGGCATCTACGGAAACTGTGGCCCCTCGGGGATCATGGGTGTCTCAGAGACCTGGAGTATCACAGGTTCTCCAAACAATATCAATGGGACTTTAGAGAACTGTGGTGTCCCAGGAACATGGGGAACTACCACCCAAACTGGAGGCACCCAGCACGGACTAACAAACCCTTATTGTGCCGGGATCATCAGGACACGACCTTATAAGGAAGATGAGACAACATGTCATAAGAGGTTGATGAGTTCATCGCTGGCTGAAGATGAAGAAGACAACGAGAAGGAGAGAGTGGAAGAGAGCGGGATGAAGACGATGATGATGCCATCGACCACAAGGAAGAAAGACAAAGTGAGGAAGAGGAGGAAGAGGAGGCCAGGCAGGCAACTGTTAATGATGTCATCAGCAATGCAGCCCTCCCCTTCATCATCATCATCATCGTCTTCGTCGTCATCATCTTCATCAGGAGATGAACGGGATGCAGCGAAAGAGAGAACAATGCAAGCGAGTGTGAGGACGAGGCTGACGAAAGTATGTGATCAAGACACAAGTGACTCTGAAAGCTCCTGCTCTCTGATTGGTCAGAGCAAGTACTCGCTCAGCAGTGTGCTGTCCACAGACAGCCTGCGGGAGGAGCTGTTGCTTCAAGACCTCCTGATACAGGAACCAGAGGAAGAGGAAGAAGAAGAAGAAGGGCGGAGCAGGGAGGGAGCAGACAGGAGAGGGCAGGAGGTGAAAGAGGCCGGAAGACCTCCGGATGGTAAGTTGGGTTTACTGAAGTCGGCGTTAGACTCTTAACCTCTTAGACTCTTAAGGTTTGACTGAATTATTTATTTTCAGTGAGCCAATCATAAACCAGGATGGTTCATTCACTCTGTTACTCAACCACGTCAATGATGTTGGTGCGTACACAAAATAAACCAAGCGAGGACACAACTGGGATAGTTTGGTCCATGAACTTTGCTTTGACCTTTAGGTTAGCTGGTCTGATCGCAGCATTGCCCGCCACAGTGTGATGTCAGGTTTAGGTTTACCTTCTTTGACACAGTTTGCAGCCTAAACCAAAGTACCCCCATTCAAATGAATGGGAGGACTTTTGGTGCAGTGCCTGAGTTGGTCTGAATTGGGCCTCAGGGTTCTCTGTAGATGCATAGGCCCACTTTAAGTGCTCAAATTGGGCCAGTACTTACCCCAACAGAGTACCAGCATGTTCTATTTCTGACCAGTTGCATACCGACACTTATTACTCAGTACAGACATTCCAGTGAATGTAGGTACACGTGATAAAGTTTTGTATGTGATGGGTAAAATAGTCCCAGTTTGCAGCTCAAACCAGCTGTTATTTAAGGAACAATATGGTGGCCTAGTTCAGTCAGAAAGCTGCTGAGTAAGAGTCCACAGGCGGCCTTTTATTCAAACTCATGAGCAGCTAAAAATAAAAACACTCAGTCTGAATTTTCTCTTTGTTTCTCCATCCAGCTGATCTGTTCATCAGTGTTTCAGCGGATCAGATGTTCGTCTCCGGTCAACCGCGGACCACAGAGGATCTGTTCGCCGTCATCCACAGGTGGGAGCACACAAACCAACACAAACAGTTACTGTAACAACCAGTCGACCACGTTCTCATGTGTCTGCTTGATTCCTCCCTCTGCCTCTGTGGAGCAGTGCAGTATGGGAAGGCACAGCGTGAATGCCTTGGTAGGCAGGCAGAGTATCACTGCAGGTAAACCTGTGATTGGTTCCTGGATTTATAGTAGATAGAGTTTTAGGTAGGTTTAACTAGATAAATGACCTCCTATGACCTCCTACATCCAGTTTTCTTCCTTGTTTGCTTAGTTTCTCCTTCATGTGTAGTAACTGTCCCTTCCCTCCTTCCTTGTCCCCCAGATGGGAAGCCTTGACAGACTCGACAAAACGTCGATGTCCTTGCAGAGCAGAACAAGACAATGACTCGTCTTTTTCTGTCTGTTTCAGGTCCAAGAGGAAGATGTTAGGAAGAAGGGATTCAGAAGACGACAGACATCGTCTCTCCTCCTCTTCCTCCTCCTCCTCCTCCTCCTCTCCTCCGGTTTCCCCCACTGATCCCCTGCCCAACCTGGCGCGACCTACATCCCTAAAAAGTCAAAGATCAACAAGAAGCGAAAGCTTCAAGGCTCTCCTGCTGAGGAAAGGTAGCCGGTCGTCTTCTCGAATGTCTGCTGTGGAGCGACTTCGCATAGTCGCTACTCCTTCGATCAGCACCGACCTCCCAGACGTGTCGCCGACAGACCAACCCACGAGCTCGGATACATGTGATATTAACGCCCACCTGACTCTGGATGTACCAGTGTCGCCCACATCTCCGTGTAGTCAGAACTTCTCCATGATGTTCAGATGGAGGCGAAGGGATCTGATGCATAATCACTTCCTCACCTCCTCCTCCTCCTCTTCTTCTCCCTTCTTCTTCCTCTCCTCCCACTCCATGAGGCCTCGCTCACTCACTCCTCCCTGCTCTGCAAGCCGACGCTTTGCCGCTCGCTGCCGTCTGTATGCCGCCCCCATGACGGCCATCTTTGAAGTAGAAAGTGAGGAGGAGGAGGAGGAGGAGGAGGAGGAAGACGATGATGTTTTTATTGAGTCTCCAGGAGGAGAACTGAGCCAGAGATTGATTGATATTTCTTGATGGACAGGTCGAAGTTTATAGATACAGCAGGAGGACGATGGAAGATGGTTCTGATGCCTCTTCCTCAAATCAGAAAATCTAACCTGAATGTGACGACGTCCTTCTACAGATCCTCATCAGGGTCACGGACATGTCGCACTGCCTCAGCAAACTGGACTGGACTGCCATGCGGCCTGAATCATTTAGATTCAACGAACTGAAGCACACTGGAAACTCTCTGCTGATAAAGGACGTGTCAAACTACAGAAGCCTGGAAAGGACATGCAGTCATGATCTCAAGAAAACAAACCCAGCGCCTCGACTTAATGAACTTCAGTTTAAACGATCTATTGTCTTTTCTTGATTCAGCTTTGTTTTTTACCTTGTGCACAAATACTGAACATACACAATTATTAGTGATATTGTCTCGCACGAGAACGTGAAGTCTGAATTTAAAATCGCGCATGTCCGTCTTCTCTTTGACTTCCTGTAGCGACACAACTTTTGACCAAAGAGGACGTGGAAATATTTAAGAAACTGATTTGAGATCGTGACGTGAGAAGCTTGTTTCCTTGAGATCACAGAATAAATGTTATAATAATAATTATAATATAACAATAATAAATAATAATAATAATGTTTAAGCTGTTCAACAACTATCTGCCAATTTTATTGGCAGTAACTTTGCAGTTGGTATCAAATCAGCCAGTTCTGATTTGGGTTGTATAAAATAATTGAGGCGGGGAGGCTGAACTTTGTGTTTGATATTTTAAAGATGCATCATTCATATTTTCTTTATGCCCTCCCCAGGACAGTGTTGAGTTGGTAAAACTCATTAAACATTAAATAACTCAAAGCATGAAGAATTAAAGACGACGTATCCTGATTTAAACGTTCAATATTTCAGCACATAAAGTGAAATTTTATCAAACGTCGTTATATTAATGAATCCATCACATCAGCAGATATTTCAGCCGCTCTCTCTCCGGCGTCTGCGCTTCCTGACGGCTCTGAAATTTGGTTTTATTTGCAAGAATATAGAAAAAGCTTCAAACAAACATGTAACTGTGTAAAGTCTCGCCTCTCGCCCAGCTCCCCTCACATTAAATCAGTTTTAGATCAGCCAGTTTCTAAAGACCTGAACAAAGTGAAACCAACTGGATGTTTTTGTTGTTTACTATCATTCTTATTTTTTCTTTGCTGAGCTTCTTCTTCATTGGAACTCTTTTTATTCCATTCCATATGTAATGCCCAGCTGATTGACACTATAACAATGTTCTAAACTGTAAATAATCCTCGTTTTCATCGTCATCTGTCGTTTATGTTGCTGCTGCTGCTGCTTCACTTCTTCTCTGTAGCAGGTTCAAGCCTCAGTTCAGATTTTTGTTTTCTTAAAGTAGCAGATAGTGAAACGACGTAACGCAACGTCAGAAAGACGATGTAACTTTTTCTAACTTTGAATTTAGCAACATACCTATCTGTGGGAATGTAAGAGGTTCAGATTTACTCTATTAACCAATAAAAGGAATAAAACTAAACTGGAAAACTGAATGAAAAGTGTTGTTTACGAATGTAGGTGCAGAGAAAAGGGAGGAACGTGTAAAGTAAATAAAAGAAAGTGTATGCATATGAGCAGATGGAGAAATGGAAGCAATTAAAGACAAACTGGTTTATTCATTTGATTTCTTGTCTTTTTTTATTTTGAAACAGTCGTGAACAAAAAGGAGAAGAAACTGCAACGGAAAATGTGAACAAAGAAGGTGAGCTGAGATTTAAAATACCACACACGTCAAGTTTTCCCTCGAGAGCCTCCAGCCATCACAAAGGCTTCATCAGGTGATGAAGCACTTTTACATAGTGGTGGATCATCGTTAAACCTTGTTAAAGACCTGCACAAGAACACTTTAATCCCTCTCAACAAACTGTAAACTCCTTAGAAACCTGGAACATCCTCCGCAGCTACATACATCTCTTCAAAAGCCCATTTAATCTCTTCAAGAACCTTTCAAAACATTCCTGGAACCTTATCCAGAACCTTTCTCAAACCCTTGAAACAGAAGAAAAACAAACATGTTTGAACATTTGCAGCGATTCAGCTTCAGTTCTCTACCGTCTGATGAGTATCAATCTATTGGGGTGCTGTTTGTATCTGACCACTGAGTGGCGCTGTGGATCAGTTCTGGTGCTGCCTCCTCCCAGGCTGTTCACACTTTCAGTCTTGATTGTGTTTTGTTTTGCATGCACGGTTTTTCAGGAGATTCCAGAGGTGTAAAAAGGTTCTTGAAGGGGCCTTGAAGAAGGTTTAAGATGTCTTGGGTTGTTCTTTAGACGTGTTCTTTCAGGAGTTCTTGAAGGGATGTTTCAAAGGTTCTCTTCAAAGTCCTTTGGGCTCATTTCTAAGGTTCTGAGGAGATTCCAGGGGTGTTTGATAGATTTAAATGGTTCTTGAAAATATTTCTGGGGTCACTGAGGAGGTTCAAGTGGTTCTTGAAGATATTTGGTTCCCTGTGTGTCAACAGTTCTGAGAAAGGTTCTTGATAGGGTTTTAGGGATGTTTTGGAAGGTGAAAATGAGATTAAATGGGCTTTTAAAGAGGTGTATGTGACTATTCAGGATGTTCCAGGGAGATTACAACTTGAGAGGGATTAAAGTGTTTTTATACAGATTTCAGAGGTCCTTCATAAGGTTTGACAATGTTCTTGTTCCAGAGGTTCTGATTAGTTTTTAAGGTCGTGCCTCAAAGGTTCTTGGGAAGGCTGCAGAAGTTCTTGAGGATGTTCCTGAATTCTTTACCACGGTTTAAGAACTCCTTGAGGTGCTGACAGGGAGGTTCTGGCAGTTCCAGATGATGTTCTGAGGAGTCCTAAGAAGTTTCAGAGGTGTTAAAGAATTCTGAGAGGTTCTTCGGATGCTCCAAGGTCCGTGAGGAGGTTTCTTTGGAGGTTTTGGGGGGTTCTATAAGAACTTATGAATAGGTTCCTTCAAAGGATTCAGGTGACATTTTAAGGTTCTCAGTGAGTTGAAAGGGTTGTGAAGGAGGTTCAAGAGGTTCCTACCTTACTTCCTCCACCCACCCACTATGTTCTTGTCTTTTATGAACCAGACTGATCACCCCTCAGATTAGTTTGGTGTTTTCTCAGTTGTTTAGTCTTTAATGAGCTCCCATTAAAAACCCCCATCACGCTGTTCTAATTGAGATATCCGAGAGAACACACAAACAGATTGTTCCTCAAACTGCCAGCAGCTGTGTATATGTGTGTTTTCGGGTGGAAGAGGTCAGATGAAGCAGTCAGACAAATATCTGTATTGTCAGGATGATGCAGCAGTGTGTCTGTCCTGAAGGAATAACTGAATATCAAGTGCTTATTATTGATATTATTATGTATTTGCCTCCAAACTCAGAGACACAAGACATTTTATTTATTAGGCTTTTTATTTATGCCGGCCCGGTTGAGGACTGAAACCAGAACACGTGTGGCTGCCGGCGAAGACACACAGCAGCTGCACGGTGGTTAGTTCAGTGTCTGATACAACCGAACACAACAATCTGGGTACAAAACACAGAGAGAGTTAATCATTAAGACAGATTAGAGCTGTAAAGTTTCAGACTTCACATAGTTTACCACGACCCCGTCTGACATTTTAACTCCCGTCTGTGTGTTTAATCTGCCTCGTTAAGACGTCTCAGAGGTTTTAATTGTCTGATTGTGGAGCCAAAAACATCAGCTGCTTTGTTTTTGTTACTCTGTCATCTTTAGTTTATTAAAGTGATCGATTAAAGCAGATTTTATTTCATATCAAAGATCAAATGGATGAAAATATAGCTGCAGAGTAATCACTTGTTTCACACCTGCGCACACCTGGTGTTGTTTTTGGCTTTTCAGTTCATCATGTGTGGTTAAGAATTTGGATAAATACTGTGTGTGTGTGTACTTTTCTGTCGTCGTGGTAACAGTTTGCTAACAGCAGATGTGTGTGTGTGTGTGTGTGTGTGTGTGTGTGGAATGATAACACTAAGTGAACCTGGCAGAACGGAACGCTTTCACCGAGTGTGTGTTTAGTTTTTCTTACATCTCTCGTCACAATGAAGCTGCAGCACTAACGTGTTTTTATCTCGTTTATTCTGTTAACGAAGGAGCTTTTCTTTCTCAGTGTTAGTTTACTTCAGACAAGAGTGTGTGAAATACTGAACTTCTTACTCCACTATATTTATCTAGTCAGTAGTTTACATATATACACATCAGCTTGTGAGGTATGATGTATTATCAAAGATTAAAGGCCCTCACAGGTAAACAGCTAACAAGAACGCCTGCAGTCTTGGGGCTCCATTATTTAACCATCTGAAAGAGTTAGCTCTGTTTGTTAGCTGCTGTTAGCTCATGTTAGCTCAGTTTGTTAGTCGGACTGTGAGCTCAGAGCACCGGGGAGTGTTAGTGTTTGTACCACAGGAGGTTTGGACCACCGGGAAGAAGAAGAAGAAGAAGAAGAAGAAGAAGTTTACAGGCCCAGCAGTCAGCAGCTTCTATGGACATAATGGCAGAGGAGAAGAGAGTGAAGAGGACGCTGACGGAGGAAGCTAAGAAGAGAAAAGGAGAGAGTGAGCGAGCAAGAAGCCGCCGGACAAGAGTAAATCTGGGACTGACTTTTAGTGGTTGGTGAGAGCTTGGTGAAATAAACGTACGATATATTCTCTTTCTGCCATAATCTTTAAATATAGCCGCCTAAATCTGACACACTGGACCTTTTAAGTAAAAGATCTGATTACTTGAGCAGATCGTTCCGGAGGCAACAAGCTTTACAGCAGTTCTTCCTCAGACAAATCAAATTTTCATAGCTGTCCCTGCCATCATTAGTTAAATGTCAGCTGATGTGACTGATGGATATCAGACTGTTGTGTTAATGTGTGACCATTTCAGTTTCAAAGTCACCAGACTTCATCTCTGAATAAGAATAAAGAGAAGTTTTCACACCCGTCAGTCAACTGACAGAAAATACATTGACGACTACGTATTTGAAGTTGTTTATCATGTGAAGGAGGTTACAGAGGTTCAAAGGGTTCTTGAGGACATTTAAGGTGCTTTTAAGGTGTCCACCTTCTCAGGAGGTCAAGGCCCAGGGATGTTTGATGAAGACCCAGAGGTGTTCAAGGATACTTCAGAGATTTTCAAGCATGAAAATGCTTCACTGGGTCTTTTTAGACGTTTTAGTTGTTCCTGTGGACCTTTAAGGACCTTCTAGAAGTTAAGGAAAGGTCCCTTGAGATAGTTTGAGAGGTTCTTGAAGAGGATTCAGGGGTGCTCAAGGTGGTTTTAGAGATCCCAGGTTCCAGTGATCTTTGGGGAGGTTCTGGAGGCATCCTTCCTGCAAATGTTTAGGGCTCCTTCAGGAGGGTCCAGTGGTCCCTCAGGAGATATCAGGGGCTGGTGAGGTTAAAATGGACGTTTAATAGACGTTTAATGGGCTCTTGGGGGAGGTTCTTGGAGATGTTCCAAAATGGGGCATGTAGTAAATGCTCCAGTTGTATGGTACAGGCCTGGATATGTACAAAGTGGAGTTAATGGCTGTGAGAAAAGTTTGTCGGCAGCGTGCTGACCTGCATAAATAAACAGCTTCCACTGTGAGATACAGGGCGTCATTCCTCTGCAAACCTCCCCTTAAGCCCTGTATAAATACAGGTTTATAAAACATTAATACTCACTCATATGCCTGCACGCACACACGTGCATGTACATATATGCTGTTTATACACGTACATATACATACGACCTGACGGTGTCCCCCCACATACATTCCTGTAAATCCTGATTCCTGTTAAATCACCACTATTAGACACTAATGTGCAAATGTGTTTACATTACATGATCCAACACACACTCACACATTTAGAGCAGCTGAGTGATTCGATATCTGATACAGCAGATGAACAAATAAGGGTGGAACTGTGAGAACAGGCGGCCATTCACATCAACAGGAAGAGAGTGTGCGTGTGTGTGTGTGTAAAGTTTTGACAGTTTGGCTCGTTCCCAGACCTCATCGCTCAAGTGTTGTTATTCAGTGTTCAGTTATCGTTGTTGTACAATGTTATCTGGTTGTTTTGTGCTGTAAATCATCGTGCTGTTAAAATAATTCTCACCTGTGTTGTGATGCTTCTCAAACTCTCCTGAAGACTCCCTCAAACTCTAAATAACCTCCTCTGCTCCCACACCAATGAAAACCCTAAAAATCTACAGACGAGCTCCTGACACCTGCTGAAGGAAATCCTGAAAGGTCCACAGGGGAGGGAACATCTTGTTGGACCTTCTGCACCTCCTGTAGTGCTGGAACCTCCAAAACCCCAAAAAACCCATTCAAGGTTATAATGAAGTCAGCACAAACCTCAGAGAACATCCACAAAGCTCCCCACAATCTAACCTCTGGACCTTCTCATGGATGCCAGGACCATTTCAACTCCTATGAACTTCTTCAGGAACCCCTGGAACCTCCTCAAGCCCTCTTCGTCTCATGGGACCTCCTCAAAGACCCTTTAGAGACTCCTGAATTGTCCTAAAACATTCCTTAAAGACTCTAAATGATGTCTGAACTTTCCTGAATCCAAGAAACTCTTAAATCCTCTCAGTGAAACATCCTGACTGACTCTTCCCGATGCCCTTAAAACCTTCTCAGTAACCCAAGGAGCATCTTGTTGGATCTCTAGAACCTCATTTAAGACTTGAACCCTGGACCCAAGTGCAACCTCCATCTAAAAGACCTCTGGAACCTCTTCAAGGGTCTCTACAATCTTCCAAACCAGACTCATTTTTCAAGGGTTTCTAAAACCTACTAAAGAAGAAGAACTTCCTTTGAAAAGGACCTCCACTGTAACCTCTGAAGATCTCAGGACTGTGGCCGTGTTGGATGAAATTCATGAGATACAGAATTGTCCAATACGACTGAATTTAGTTTTTAACCAAGTGACCTCAAACAGGAACTCACCTGGGCCACCATATAGCTGTTTGATACGGCCCTGTCATCAAGTCCTGGAGAACCACCTGGACCTGGACTTGGACCTGGACTTGGACCTCCTCAGTCCTGATCACTGACCTGGTATCAGTGATTTCATTGAACACTTAAAGAAGAGGCGTTTTTAATTCTTTCCGCTGAGAGGGAGTGGTGCACCGCAGAACATCTGTCAAACTTTTAGTGCGCGCGCGTGTGTGTGTGTGTGTGCGCGCGTGTCAGCTGTCCGCTTGCACATGCACGCGCGGACCTCCCTCCTCCTCCTCCTCCTCCTCCTCCTCCTGTATTTCCGTGATCCGGCAGAGTTGCGCGTGTGGAGAGCAGAGACGGATGATCATTTCCACAGAGGAGGAGCGCGCGGAGCACAAACACCTGATCAATAATCACCTGTCCTCGTGCCCACACCGGGACAGGAGTCTTCTCTTCGGTCCGCAGAGACATGAACCCGTCCAGCTGCTGCCGGGAACTGATGATGATGATGATGATGATGAAGGTGCTCCCACAGCTCCACGCGCTCCACCGACAGTGATCCGCGCCGGTCTAAGATGCCACCGGGCCCCGGCGCTCGGCACGCGGCTCAGATCGAGAATAACCCGGGATAATAAAACAAACACACACACACACACACACACACACACACACACACACACACAAAACTCAAGCAGAGATCCAGCCCGAGCCGGGACGAGCCGGGAGGGAGACGCTGGATCAGTGAGCGGTGCGCCGGGAGGAGCGGAGGCGCACCGAGACGCGTCGAGGCGCGGAGAGGAGGACAGAGGTGAGTCCAGGATGGAGGAAACCTGTCCTCCATGTTGGAGAAGTCTTTCTGATCTGTTCATATTATCTGCTGCAGACAGTCCGGCATGCACCGCGCGGCTCTGTCATGTTTTTACGGCTCAAAAAGTTTCTAAAAAAAAAAAACTTTCATTTTCCATCAAATGATGAAAAATAAATCTGCTTTAGTTTAATTGATTAAAACAAGAATTCATCAATAATGAACTTAATTAAACTCAGAGCTGATGTCAGGTCAGTCAGGTGTCAGTAAAGTCCAGCGTGTCTTCCTTCAGGTCCGCAGTGATGCTGCTCCCGCGGCTCCCGGTGCTGTCGGCGCTCCTCGTCCTGCTGCTGGCCGCTGGACGATGCACCGCGGCGGCCCTGCTCAGCCGAGCGGACGGACGGCTGGAAGGACGCAGCATGCTGGAGCTGGTCGGCCGGAACCCGAGGACGAGGACGGAGCCGGCGGCGGAGCTCAGCGGACACAGCGGAGTCAAAGCCCCGGACAGAGAGCGGAGGTCACACCAGGGAGCGGGTCAGTAATACGGTCACTGCTACTACTACTGCTACTACTGCTACTACTACTCCTGCTACCGCTGCTACTACTACTACTACTGCAAATCATGAGCAGTTCTTTCATCTGCAGTACTCAGATATAGTTTATAATATTAATACACTTTACTGTTGCAGCTTGTAAATGTGGAGCTCATTTATGACTTTATTGATTATTATTTATAATTTATATTAATAATCTGCAGAGTAACCAAAGTTATCAGATAAATGTAAATGTAAAAGATTAACACGTCTCAGAGACTAAGTCCAGGTTTTAGACAGTCTGTGGTCACAGAGACTACGTCCAGGTTTTAGACAGTCTCCGGGGACGTCACGGAGACTACGTCCAGGTTTTAGACAGTCTGTGGTCTCAGAGACTACGTCCAGGTTTTAGACAGTCTCCGGGGACGTCACGGAGACTACGTCCAGGTTTTAGAAAGTCTGTGGTCTCAGAGACTACGTCCGGGTTTTAGACAGTCTGCGGTCTCAGAGACTACGTCCAGGTTTTAGACAGTCTGCGGTCTCAGAAACTACGTCCAGGTTTTAGACGTCAGAGTTCATCTGGGTGCAGAAACTTTGAGCGGTTCTTCATATTTCAGAGAAGATGCAGCACAGTCTGTTTTTGGAGGCTCACTTGAGAACTTTTGGTTGTTTGGATCAGCGGGTTGAAGTCCACTTTAACTCATCGGGACATTTACAGTCGGGTCCATTAGTGCAGTCAGCTGATGCCAAACCATGAGCGGGCCTTCAGAACATCATCAGTGCTCTGCAGTGATTATGAAACAAAGAGCTCTGAGGTTATGATGTCACAGCGAGACATTTAAAGAGGGGCTGAAGCCAACCTCCCAACCAGCAGTGAGCAGCTTTAACTCTAAACGCTCAAACACAAACACTGCGTGGTTTTTACACAGATCACGTCACTGTTTGTCACTTTGCCTTCATTCATACTTTAGATCATTTTTCAGACGGTCATCACACAGCCTGCAGTCACAGTCACATGCATACAGCTGCGCTGCATCCACTGCAGGCTGCACAATACGCTGATTGTCCGTATGATTACAGCAGGCCTGTACAGACTGTGAAGAGTGAGAAAGAAGTCCTTTAAGTCTCCACGTATTCTTCAGGTGATTTTGTGTATGTTCAAAGTAGTGAGTAATCAGATTACTCACTACTTTGGGCTTGCAGGCCACCTGTAGTTGCCCACTTTGCACAGTTGGTAGTCCGGCCTTGTTGTTTTGAAGCTGCTGCTTCTTATCTTCTGACTGCAGAACTCCTCTGAGAATAAAACAGTGAAACAAGATTTCATTTTTAGGACTAAATAAAATATACTTATATTATTGTACTGCTGCTGACATTCATTTGTCTGACCTGAGGTTTTATTCTTTTATTTCAGAGAGTCACCACAAAGACCCACGATACAAGGAGAAGTTCATCAAACACCTGACAGGTATGAACACCGTCACCTGTGCAACGTTGAAAGGAAAGTGCTGCACACGTTAGCGAGCATCAGCCGACAAAGTAACCTGCAAACAACAAGACAGATCAGCTCCGGGAGTGTTGCACATTTATTCTGACTTTAACGTGTCTCTGAGGTTTAAATTAAAGCTCCAATCAGATGCTACGTCACAGCCGCGGACACCTTCTGTCCAATCAGAGTCCAGTATTCCAAAGAGTTTTTCCTTCTGTCCTCAGGTCCTCTTTACTTCAACCCAAAGTGCAGAAAACATTTCAACAGACTGTACCACAACACCAGAGAGTGCACAGTACCTGCCTGTGAGTATGCACACGCAACACACACACACACACACACACGCACACACACACATGTTATCAGTGTAATCGTGTCAGAACAGCAGCAGCTCTTATGATCTTAAATCATGCATGTCGCGCTGTGTTTATCTTGGAGAGAGAGTGTGTGTGTATGTGAACAAAAATGTGTGTCTGTGTACATATGTGGTGTGTGTGTGTGTGTGTGTGTGTGTGTGTGTGTTAAAACAAGTCTTATCCTGTCCTTCATCTCAAAGAAGCTCCTGCAGCAACACGACGGTAACACTGACGGGAATCGAACCGACGACCAGCGAAATAACTCTGGCCTGGTTTTGTGTGTGCGTGTGTGTGTGTGTGTGTGTGTGTGTGTGTGTGTGTGTGTGTGTGTGTGCACGGCAGCAGGTTTTGCTGTTGAAGTTATGGAAGCTGTGAAGGTTCAAACTTGTTCTGTCGTCTGTTGTCTGATGTCAGCTTGTGTTGAAGCGGGAGAGTAACTGAGTACATTTACTTTACTTTACTTGTACGTTATATAAACGTACATGAGCATTCCTCTGATCTGTTATGTGTCATAAGTTGTTTTGGGGTTCATATTAAAGATCTTTGACCTCTCCAAAGTTGATAAAAATGTTTAAAGATCCTCTAAAATCCACACGAAGACACAGAGACCACAACAAACAGCACAGATAAATTCATGCTGTGATCTGATAGAACTGTATTTTTGGTCGGTTGGACGTGGACCTCTTGTTTCGTCCCCCTCATTGTGACTCTGTGTGGACAGGCGTCCGTCCTCTGAATGTCCTCGAGGTCACAACAGCTCATTTTATACAGCAAGCTCAGTGAAATGACTCTTATGGGGACGAACATCATCACACGAGCCTCAGTGTAAGATGTTCAGACTGTTTATGGAGCCTAAATATTCAGATGACTCGTGGGTACCCAGAGAACCTGTTTTCATTTAGAGATCTGGAGGTCAGAGGTCAACGAACTCCTTTGAGCCATTACTTTGCCGCCTTCCGGACGAGCTAGCATGGCGTGTTAAGTCTCCTAGTTTCATTTGACAGCAGCATCAGTCCATAGAGACTTGGCTTAAGAACCGGAGGGTGGCTGGTTCAAGTCCAGCATGGACCATAGTATGGAAGGTGGACTGGTAGTGCCCAGTTCACCTCCTGGGCATTGCCGAGGTGCCCTTGAGCTTGAACCCCCTAAGTGCTCGCAGGGTGCTCCACTGGGGGGCTGCCCATCACTCCACCATCTCTCTCCACATTGCATGTCTTTGAGCCCTTTGTGTGTGTGTGTGTGTGTGTGTGTGTGTGTGTTTCGGGGTTAAAATGCATGTGAAAAAAGAATTTCCCCCGTAATAAAGTCTCTCTTCTTCTTCTATCTTCACTCTGCGCTCGCTCCAGCCTCTGTAACAGTAACGTCGGTGGAAGATGTTTGCATCTGGGCAAAGATCAGATCCTAAAACCACACTGTAGATAAACTGTTAATGCCCCTCAGGAAGATAAAACATGATAATGTTTCCTCTCCGCTGACCTACATGTTCCACAGTTAGTTGGCTTCTACGTGCCTCTGAATGGTTAAATAGTTCCCGGTGCGTTCACAGACTTCAGTTTCATTAAACTATCTTGTGTGCGTTTGAACAAATTCTTCACAGATGGGCTCGTAATCAGGTTCAGCTTGAACAATCTTTATTAGTCCCACCTGCGTCTTTTTCCTGCTACAACAAGCCAGGTGGGACATTTTTTGTGTATGACAGAAAAATTTTGCAAACGACTGATTTCATTAATGAAATTCACGATTCAGATTCATCATACAAAAATCGGACAACGTTTGCTTTAAGCTAGCAGTTACCTCTTGACTCCTTGAGTCTTTGTGCTAAGCTAGGCTAAAAACAGCGTGGGCCCTCCAGCTGTAGTCTGTGTCTGTTTTTAGAAAAGCGAACATGTTTTGTGTTAACCAGATGAACACGCCGTGTTGTTTTCCTCTCCTGCAGATTATAAAAGATGTGCTCGTCTGCTGACTCGATTGGCTAACAGCCCTCGCTGTACGGAGAGATAAACAGACTGAGAGATGGTAAGTCTCATTTATGTATACAGAACAAAATATACATCTTCATAACATGGTACCATCACGTCCACGCTCTCTGAGGAGGAGATGAAAAACAGTTTTATTGTGAACATAGATCGAGCTTCTGGACCAGCAAACAGCTTTATGGAGGTCACTTTAGCTTCAGGCTGAACAGGACGGTGGTAAAAACATTTCAGACGTCGACATGACGAGTTTTTCTTCCTTAAAGGCAGAAAAGAAAATTCAAATGTTTGTTGTTTTCGCTGTCGGTCACACTGCAGTAAACGGACCAGGCGTCACTTTCTCGTGAAATGAAGTATGACCATCTTTATCTGATATCATTCAGAGCTCAGGGCGCGGCCGACAGCGAGCAGCAATTTCAAGGGAGACCAGAGAAGATGAGCAGAAACAGCCACAGCACAATGTGACGATTGTTCAGTCAAATGATAAAACCAGAGCCCGAAACCAGAGCCCGACAAAAGACCAGCAGAACCACAAGCTCTGCAGAGACTGGAGGACCGGCAGAACCTCAAAAAACACTGTATAAAACCTGTGGTTCCAAATCAGGCCCACCAGACATGTGTTGGGATGACTTGGGGTGACAGGTTGGGAACTGTTACTGTAGAACCTGTTGAGCCAAGTCTAGAGAACCATCAACCGTTAAAAACATGTCAAGATCCAGAAAACTTGTAGAGATAGTCTGTTGAATCCTGTAGAACCTAGCTTGGAGGCTGTAATACCCATTGTTTGGTTCTACAGAGTCTAAGAATCTGCAGAACCTCCATCCATCCATCCATTTTCTTCAACATATCCGTTGCCGGGTCGCAGGGGCAGCAGTCTAAGCAGGGAAGCCCAAACTTCCCTCTCCCCAGACACCTCGGCCAGCTCCTCGGGAGGAACACCGAGGTGTTCCCAGGCCAGCCAAGAGACATAGTCCTTCCAGCGTGTCCTGGGTCTTCCTCGGGGCCTCCTCCCGGGGGGACATGCCTGGAACACCTCCCTAGGGAGGCGTCCAGGCGGCATCCGGAACAGATGCCCGAGCCACCTCAACGGACTCCTCTCGATGTGAAGGAGCAGTGGCTCTACTCCGAGCTCCTGCCGAGTGACTGAGCTTCTCACCCTATCTCTAAGGGAGCGCCCAGCCACCCTGCGGAGGAAACTCATTTCAGCCGCTTGTATCCGCGACCTTGTTCTTTCGGTCATTACCCAAAGCTCATGACCATAGTGGTTTGCAGAACCTGCAAAGTATAAAGAACCTGTTGATGATAGAGTCCAAAACCTGTTGGGGCTATGATTTACAGGTTCTCCTGAGGTCAGTAGAACATGTAGAGCATTGGGTCTTCATCAACGTCTATAGATCATTTGGACCTAAATGTCTGTGGAACCTGCACTGTAGAACCTGTAAAGCCAAAGATAGCAGACCATGTAGAGCACAGAGTCTGTATAATCTTTAGAACCTATAGAACCTGTACTTTATTTAAAACTGTGGAACAGACAGAACCGCCGAAGAGACAAAAGTATTTGAAGAACCATGAGTAACCTGTACTTTCCTTGAAACTGAAAACATAAATTATACAGAGCACGATGTCTAAAGAGTCTGTAGAACCTGTAGGGCACAAAGTCTGTAGAACCTAGAACATGGAACCTGTATGAAGTGGAACTCGTGAATCTTGCATCTTGCAGACTCTGTAAGAGCTTCAGAACCTGATTGTAGAGAGTCTGTCGATCTTGTAGAACATGTGGAACCTGCAGAGTGTAGAGACACCATTCACCTGATTACCAGTCAGTGTATCATCAACAGTTACACGATGTTTGATGTATCCAAAGTTGTTAATCGTCTCTTCTTCTGGACAGGAAGTGTTGCCGTGACAGCGAGGAAGGTGGGGCAGTCCTCCAGCCAATAGAAACACCGCCAGAGACGCCGCTGCCATCTTCAATCCACTCCCAGAATGCAATGCTTTCTGTTCTCATCTAATCTCATCTGGCTGCTAACTGAACTCTGACTGATGGGACCAAGATGGACCGGGTCTGTTCCGGTCTGGGTCAGATCGATGTTTGACCTCCGAGTCCCTCCATGCTGCATTCAAGGACCACGGCAAATTCACATGAACAAAGTGTCCATCCACCTGCTCTGATGAACGTTCTGGACTCACCTTAACTCGACTCTGTTCTACTTTAATCCGTTCTACGACTCATCGAAAAGTCCAGTCTACATCGCCAGACTCACCTCAGCTGTGCTGGACTCTGCTGGACTCTGCTGGACTCCACATCAACAGGAAACCATCTGCTGTTCCTCCAGTAATTCGAGGAGTTTTCTTGAGTCTCTCTGGAAGTCGATGAGCTGAAACGAGTCGCTTTGAGTCCGATAGGATCCGGAAACTACCGCAGGTCTCAACAGAACCGTTCATCTGGGACAGAACGTCTTTTCCTCGTTGTCGCAGGACATCAGTGTTTTTGTTTTTTGGACGATAGAAACATGTTTGAAACACGTCTGACGGTTCGTTTGAAGCCTTCACAGGACGTTAAGGACAGATCCTCTGATCAGCTCAACGAGACTTTTGTTGACATTTGTTGATGTTGTTATATAATAACTGATAATAATGTTCCAGTGTATTTATATTGTTTAAGCTGCCGCCCCGTGTGCAATATGTACATACAGACAGAGGAATAAACACATTTGATATATTTTATATCCGTTTTTTTGCTTTTAAATTCAGGTCTTGAAAACTTTAAATTCCTTGAAGTCCTGGAGAACTAACCACCAGAACTAACATTAGCTAACTGTTGTATCTGACCCGGAGTCTGGCTCTATAGAACCTGGCTCAGATGTGGGACAGGAGCTGACAGGGTGAACCACATTTCATCAGTGTTGATTTTGGCTGCGGTTTCTGCTCGGCGTCATGAAGTGAACGTTTCCTCTCTGCAGTGGAGACAGAATGAAGCTCGCCGCGGTCGACCTCGTTAACTCCTTCAGACCTTCAGCTCGGGCCGCGGCGGTCTGAAATCGAGCGGCAGACGTCTGTCACAAACTGTTCAAAGTTTTTTCATGGAAGAAAGTGGCGCGACTTCCACTCAGCCGTTGCTACGGTAACCATCATAGTAATAACACAGCGCCGTGGTAATAATAGGCACGATTTAATTACCCAGAGTTCCTTTAACGAGGTAATGATCTGTCTGTCTGCCTGTCTTTGGCTCAGTGTGCGCAAAATATCGCTTACAGTCATTTTATAGTAATTAAACAAACTGTCAAAGGCGTGTGCGTGTGTGTGTAATTATATTATTCTAAGTTGATGCCAAAACTGTAGCTGAGCTGGTCGGACTGCAAAGACACACACACACACACACACACACACACACACACACCTATCAAACCTATTTTGGTTCCTTCACCTGCAGTTTGACACCCTGAGTCGTCCCATCAGGCCTGAGGGGGTTTCAGATCAACAGGTTTGGTTCTCCCGGTCCTCGAGTCTCTCGAGGTTTTGGGTTTCTTGTTTCCTGTTTTATTTTGAAATCCTCCTCGTGTCTGTAACTTCCTGCCTTTGTGGTGTTTCCTGACAGTTCTTCCACCTCACCACAATAAGTCTACATTTGTACCTCACTTACACAAACGAGAGCTCCACCTTCAATTAGACATCACGAGGTGATGCATCAGGTGTATTTTGATGCAGTCCGCCATGTTGACCCGCCTACAGTAGCCCAGAACGGACAAACTAAACACTGACCGTAGAGGACCGAATGTGCCACCGTTGTTTGTCCTTCAAGGTGAAACCTGAAGGTGCATGAAGTGATGAAATGTTTTTGGCCTCTTGGGGGCAGCAGAACAAGTTTGGCAGACAGGAAACACGGACGCTGACATGTTGAACTTGAACTTCCTTATGGTTTGTTACACAGAACCATCTGGGAAGTTTTAAAACTTACAGGCGCGGTGGTTGGATGAACCTCCAGGCTCATCATGCTGAGGCGTAAAGACTCGGTCAGTTCGTCTCTGGACGTTCACACACGAACACGTCAGTAACACGTGTCAGCAGCTCGTATCTCCGCAGACGTAAACAGCTGATTGGTTCGTGGTGGATATTTCTGTGTAGCCGAGTTCAGCTGAGGTTTGGGAATCAAACCGGTCGACTTTCACATGAAGTCAGAGCAATAAATCCAGACTTCCCACAGTCCACATGACAGCATGGTTTCTATCTTTGTCTCCTCCTCATTAATTGTCCTGTCTTATTAAATGTCTATTTTTAAACTTTATTATATTTCTATTAGAGGAAATTTACAAAAATAAACAGTGTAAAGGATTTTGAAGGTATGGAGTGTCAGTTTAAACTGGCATTTTAACCATATGTGGGGAATGTCGATTATTGTACGCAGATTAATCAATAATACTCTTTAATGATGACGCTAATTTTAGCATGTGTTAGCATATTGAGCTATTTACATTACCAAATAGCACACTATTAGCTAATCAGCTAATGTTAGCATTCAGATTTGTTCAGGTTCCAGGTGACTTTATACGGTAGCTGTTGGTGAAAGAGCCAGATAATGAAAGTCAACAATACTAGAACATGAAGTACTTTTGCTGTGGTTACTGTTTTTGAATGAAGTTGTTGAAGGTACAGTTATATAAATGACATTAGAAACAATGGAAGCAGTGTAGGAGGAGCAGTGCTGTGAGGTGACTAACTGCTGTGGCAGGTAATGACTAATCTGTGATGAATTACACCTGAATCTGGTCCAGGTCTGTATAGCTACTGTCTACATCGCAGCACGCACACACACTTTCACATGTACTTTAAATAAACACATTCTTGTACTTTCATCCACAGGAACACGCACACACCGCATGTCTCACATACCTGGGAGGGGATGTTTGACTGACAGGTCGGGGGCGTGGCCTGCATGAACCAGACCAGAGCAGTGACAGGTAACGTTGTGTGGTTTGTGTGTGTGTGTGTGTGTGTGTGACAGCTTCCTGAACAGTCTGTCATTAGTTGCCAAAGATATCAGATGTTATACAGTTCTGTCCTGATTTGCCCACTGAGATACCACAGAGTGCTTTTTCAAGCTGAAAACTCGAACACGTAGGGTACTGCGAGACTTTAAACCAATCATAGAGAACTGGAGGACTCGGAAGACAAGTCATAGAGGACTTGGAAGGGAGGCTAGAGGACTTGGGGGAGGACTTCTAGGGAACAAGACACCTGGAAGGAGGATTCATATAAAACTACAGAATCAGAAACACAAGTGTTGACTATGAAGGGAACTCCAATGGATAGACGACTCGGTGGTTGACTAGTAAAATGGAAGGACTTGGTCCAAAAAGGACTTTTCCCATAGATGAGAACTGGTAGAAAAAAAATGGGCTTGGAGGACAAAGATGACATATAATGGATGAAAGGGCTGTAAGGACTTGGACAAAGACTCACAGGGGACTAGAGGACTTGGGTGGGGGGTGCAGGACTGGTAGAGAAAAAGATGGATGACTTGAGAGAAGATTCACTGGGGACTACAAGAGGTGGCGGAGCCATGCAAGAATAGATGACTTGGAAACTAGAGGACTTACGGACTCCAAGGGACTTGAAGACTGGGAAGGTGACTTGCAGAGGACTAGAGGAGTTGTAGAGGACTCGATAAAAAAGGAGAACCCATAAAACAACTAAAAGAATAACTACCTGTTGGTGGACCAGACGACTGGAAATGGAAGCTTAGAGAACTGAACGAGCGGGAAGACTACTTGGCGGATAACTTAAAGGCAGCAAGAGGACTTGGAGACTCGGAGAAGATGATTCTAAGCAGACTGAAATCACTCCGAGTGGACTGGAGACGATGTAACAGAGGACTGGATGATTGAAAGGGGACTTTGAGGAGGATTCTTGGGGGGCTTGGAGGATTGATAGCAACATCTCAGGGGTATGAGATGACTTGAAGGTGAATTCATAGATGAGGAAAAGGAACTTGTAGGTGACTGGATGACTTGAAATGGGACTCCTGTGGACTAGAAGACTTACGTTGGTACAAGTGATTGACAGGGTTCAAGATGTTGTGGATGTGAAAGGGATTCCTCGGGAGCTGAAAGATCGAGGTGACTTGTAGAGGATTGAAGCACTAGTTCTGACTTGGAGGATGACTTTTAGTGGACCAGAGGACTTGGTTAAGATTGGGAAGACTTGAAAGGGGAGTCTTTAATTTGAGGATGGTCTGTGGTGGACTGGAAGAGTAAAGGCCTATCGGGGACTAGAGGAGTTGAAGATAGTGGACTACAAAACGTGAAAAATGCGTCAAACTGGAATATTTTGAGGAGGACTGGGAGGCCTGAACTGGTTTACGGAGGCTGGGTGGCCTGACACACACACACACACACACACACACACACACACACACACACACACTGTGGAAACACATTAAGAAGACAAATGGCTGCAGCGAGACTTGATGTTTATCCAGCAGGCTATTTAAAGAGAGAGGAGGGATTAATGCGGGAAGAGATGAAGAAAAAGATAAAGACGAGAGAAAAGACGAGGAGGACGACAAACAACGTTAAAATACAAACTTCTTTCTTACTCAAGTACTTTAAGTACTTCACTACAACAATAAAATACTTTTACTGCTCATACTTTATTTACACGAAGCTGAGAATACTTGTGAACTTCTGTAATATAAATGTATATTTTACTTTAGTTTCAAACTCAGAAGCAGCAGACGTGTGTGTCAGTGACGCCTCTGGTCGACATTTGAAATGAATCTGTGCTGATAAATGTGGACAAGTTGGAGGATCAGACGAGATAAGAGCAGGTTTGGAGGTTAAAGCTCATGAAGTACAGTCTGTTCATGAATACCAGACCCTCCTTCAGCCTGGAGAACATCATCCTCACAGATCACGCTCGATGTGAGCAGAGACTTCCTGAAGCGAAGAGCTTCAGGCTTCAGACAAATCCGATTTTTACAGCTGCTCCTCAGACGTCATCAGTTAATGTCCGCTGTGCTGTGACTGATCAGACGTGATAAAAGTTATGTCGTCTCATTATGCAACATCCTGAACAGGTGCTACAAAATCAAACTAAAGTCCCAGCATCTGTCATGTCCACAGACTGTCTAAAACCTGGACGTAGTCTCCGTGACGTCCCCGCAGACTGTCTAAAACCTGGATGTAGTCTCTGTGACGTCCCCGCAGACTGTCTAAAACCTGGACGTAGTCTCCGTGACGTCCCCGCAGACTGTCTAAAACCTGGATGTAGTCTCCGTGACGTCCCCGCAGACTGTCTAAAACCTGGACGTAGTCTCCGTGACGTCCCCGCAGACTGTCTAAAACCTGGATGTAGTCTCCGTGACGTCCCCACAGACTGTCTAAAACCTGGACGTAGTCTCCGTGACGTCCCCGCAGACTGTCTAAAACCTGGATGTAGTCTCCGTGACGTCCCCGCAGACTGTCTAAAACCTGGATGTAGTCTCCATGACGTCCCCACAGACAACTTGTTTTTAATTGTATGTGAACGTTTTCTCTTGACTTCTCCCACGACTCCGCGCTCTCACGTCGACCTCCACATCAGCTCCACTGCGTTAAATTGAGATTATTACTGTTATCGCTGTTATTATTCTCATGGTTTGAACATTAGTTGTGTGTAAAAGTTTGATTTTGAAGAACTCACCAGGCTGTGTTTTGATATTTCTGTTCGTTCCCTCGACTCTCGGCGCTCCCCGAGGAGAGCAGCTCGTTTCCCTGCAGACGGATCCGTCATAAAAACAAGATCTCACGTTAACTGTGAGAAAACGAGTCCGGACAAACGTGGGAATGGAGCTGAGACCACAGACAGATTCAGGCCTGGTGACATGTGATAAATATACAAACATGTGCCAATATTTAGACACAAACAACACAAAATCATCCTCATGTAGTTTAAGATGAACAAAGATCCAATTAAGTCATTAAAACTCATATAAAGCTTTATGTTTCTGTAAACTTAAATTTACAGTTAAAGTTAAAGAAATTCCTCCAATATTATTCAGTAATCATGAACTGAATAAAGAAAAGTCACATTCCTCAAACAGTATTCCTGTTTTTTCCACAAAATGTTGGATTTCCAAACAAATAATAGATAAAAAGTTAAAATTTTAAATAAATATGAAACAAAACACTGAATAAAATGAATAAATAAATAAATGAATAAAAGTTTTTTGTCACTGATGAGGAAAATAAAGTTTCTTTTTACACACAAAACATAAAAACAAACAACATGAAGCACAAAAAATAAAAATACATTTAAATAAAATAATTATTCAGATTAAAAACAGCTCAAATGTATCGTTCCATTTTAATATTTGCCCTGAGTAAAGACTGCCAGGCTTCCTGACAAGCCCCACCAATTAATTTGTCGTGATTATAAAAGAAGAATTATGGTTATATGACATTATATAAAAGAACTATTTTAGATGATAATAATTATAATAATTATAGATTGCATCACCGTTATACTGTTAACGATGAGCTGTTTGAAGTTTTCAGTCTGAGCTAAAGACAAACAGAGAAAACCTGATTTTAATAAATTAAAGTTAATTAATTTAATTTAAATTACTTTATTATATTATTATTATTATTATTATTATTATTGTGGATTCATGAAGACCTGGACTCCCTTTAAACAAAACTACAGGCCTGACACACACCTCTCACTGAAGACAATTATTCAATAATACCTTTGACAGGAATCACCTGTTTACCTGCGAGACAAGCCTCAGGGTAAAATATGCACATAGTCAGGGGCGCGCCCATCCGAGCCGGGAACGCGCCCAGCTGTTGGTCCATCAGGGCTGCCCGCGGCGCCCGTTTCCCTGACAACAACTCTCAGTCCGTTCACCTGACTCCGTGTGACGTCGCTAAAATTAATACATTAGCTCCTCCCACCTGCGTTCACCTGTCCAGGTGGGCTCCTGTTGTTTTTTTAATGTTGTTTATTTTTACGTGACGTGTCTGTGGTTTCCGGCAGCGCGCGGGGCTGTCAAGAGAATCAGGTGAGGCGGAAGTGAGGAGAGGAGAGAGCCGGGCGCAGTTCACCTGTTCAACAGACGGAGAACCGGAAGAACGGACGAAAAGTAAGTTTATTAAAAGTACCTGTCTGCCTCTACCTGTCTGTGTTTACCTGTCTGTGTTTACCTGTCTGTCTTTACCTGTCTGTGCTTCTGCCTGTCTGTCCTTACCTGTTTCTACCTGTCTCTGCCTTCACCTGTCTGTCTCCACCTGTCTATGGACCTACCTGTCTGGCTCTACCTGTCTCTCCTTCTTGTCCTGTTCTTCTGAGAGATTCTACCTGTTTTGGGGGGTTCTGGTGTTTTTAGCTTCAAATGTATGAAGAGGTTCTGTTGGTGTTAGGTTCTATTTGTCTGTGAGGAGGTTCTTTGGAGAGGTTCCAGTTATCTATTAGGATGTTCTGCTGGTTCTGGTGGTGGAGTTGTCTTTGGGTTGATGTCCTCTAAGAGGTTCTTTTGGTTTGAAAGAGGTTCTGTTGGTTTCTGAAGAGGTTCTGTTTGTTTTAAAGAGGTTCTGTTGGTTTCTGAAGAGGTTCTGTTTGTTTAAAAGAGGTTCTGTTGGTTTCTGAAGAGGTTCTGTTGGTTTTAAAGAGGTTCTGTTGGTTTGAAAGAGGTTCTGTTGGTTTCTGAAGAGGTTCTGTTGGTTTTAAAGAGGTTCTGTTGGTTTCTGAAGAGGTTCTGTTGGTTTCTGAAGAGGTTCTGTTGGTTTGAAAGAGGTTCTGTTGGTTTCTGAAGAGGTTCTGTTGGTTTCTGAAGAGGTTCTGTTGGTTTGAAAGAGGTTCTGTTGGTTTTAAAGAGGTTCTGTTGGTTTCTGAAGAGTTCTGGTCATTCTTAAAGACGCTGCAGTGGTTCTAATGATCTTGCAGGAGGTTCTTCAAAGCAGATTGGTGATCAGTAAGTTAATTTACACATTAATTAAGCTCTTTGAGTCCGATCTGATATTTTGTTGCTCTTTGTTTACGTGAACGGAGGATAAAATATGTATATATTTATATATTTATATAACTAATATATGATGGATTGCACATGTCTGTCTCCACAGCGACGCACCTCCTGCTGTGAATCTCTGACAGCTCGTTAGTGTTAACGAGCTTTCATTACTGCTTAATCAGCCCTTCTCTGATTGAGTTTGGGCTCAGGGGCCTGTGATTGGTTAATTACTCATTTTATCAGGTAATTGGTGGGGTTGAAAGTTGTGAGGCATCGTCATGGTGACAGAGATGACGTCACACGGTGGCTGCTGTGAGTCAGCTGCTGAACTCATTTAAATAAATGTTTAATTAAACAGTTTTAATGACTTCATGAACCTGAATCACCTTTAATCATCAGCTCCTTAATGACTGAGTCACAGCAGGAGTCTGTTTGTGTTCAGTGTTTAATGACACCTCCACCACAGAACCTCCTCAGATACTCAAAGACCATGAGAACCTCCTCAATGAACAACTGACTACAACCTAAACGACCACTAGAACCTCCTCGAAGACCGGTAGAACCGACTTATTCATTGGGACCTCCTCGTAGACGACTACAACCTCCTAAAAGATGATTAGAACCTTTTCAACAATGATAGGAACCTCCGAGCAGATGATTAGAACCGCCTCGAAGACCAGTAGAACCTACTTACTCATTGAAACCTCCTCTTAGATGACCACCACCTGGAAGATCACGACTACCTCCTCAGAAATGATCAGAACCTTTTCAAAGATGATGAGAACCACCTAGAAGATCACTAGAACCTCCTCAAAGACCAACAGAACCTCCTCGTAGTCAATTACAACTTGCTCAAAGACAAAGATGAACTCCTCACAGAGAATAGACCGTAAGAGATCAATAGAACCTCCTCAAAGTCATCTAGAACCTCCTCAGCCAGTGACCAAATATCAGATCAGGCCTTGCAGAGCTGCTGGACGGGTCTATAGACTGGAACAGAACCTGTTTAAAGGAAGTGAAGGTTGAGGTTTGAAACCCGTCCTGTCCTCCAGCTCAAACAGTGACAGCAGCAGAGTCAGTCAGCAGAGACCAGCCTGCTGCAAACAGCACATTCCTAACACATGACACAACAACACACGGCAGCCTGAACGTCCCATCCTCAGCGAACACGCTAACAAAGCTCTCCTTCAGCAGCATGAACACATCGACAACCCAACACGCCCTCCAGCTGCAGCGCAGAGGCCACAGTAACATTCATGATGCATCATTTTATAAATTGATAAGAGAAACTCAAACTTCTTTAGGCAGAGATGCAGATAAGATGAGATAAATTCAACTCAACAAGTAGCGCATTGACCAGTTTTAGTTTTATGTGTAGGAGGAACGTTGATGTTTTTAATAAACCGTTTAATTTTTGTGTCCGCAGTGAGTAACCCCATCCCGTCCAACCTGAAGTCTGAGGCGAAGAAAGCCGCCAAGATCCTGAGAGACTTCACGGAAATCTCCAACAGGAACGGACCGGACAAACTCATCCCCGGTAAGAAAACACAAGACTAATGACGTCCCCGCAGACTGTCTAAAACCTGGACGTAGTCTCCGTGACGTCCCCGCTGACTGTCTAAAACCTTGAAAAACGAAATAAAATGGATTTTGTTGTGTGTTTTTAGTGACGTTGTTGTTTTTGTGTTGCAGCTCATGTGATAGCGAAGGCCGAGGGTCTGGCCATCATCTCTGTCATCAAGGCCGGCTTCATGATCACCGCTCGAGGAGGAAGCGGCATCGTCATTGCCAGACTGGCCGACAGACGTAAGACCCAAAAACTGTCAGACTGAGCTCCCCCGTCCTTTTTCCTTCCTCGTCTCTGCTCCTGGGATTTTCCAGGTTTCTCTACAGCTTCTGGGCGTCCACACTGAACTTTTTATGTCTTTGGGACGTTTTGCGTTGCCGTGGTTTCAACCAGACAAACCTCCTCAGACCTCCCTGCAGCGCTGGGATCAGTCGCATGCAGTCATCTGATGTGTTCTGGATGATCATTACTCATCCGGCGGTGGCAGATGTGACATTTCGGTGGCGGATATCGGAGTTTGTCACCGAGGATCACACGGCGCGAGCAGACGCCTCGCCTCTTCTTCGGGCTGTTTTGGTGGTTTTCTGATTAATGCAAGCCGTTCAACCAAATCTGACAAACACTGGCACCAGGAAAAACTAGAACAATTACTTCTTGATTTTTATCAGTTTTTATTTTTCCTGACTTTATTGAATGCAGCACTGAATCACTTTACAGATCCAGTCTTCACTGCTTTGAACATAAAATATTAACCTGATTTTAAATCTTAAATCGTCTCTTAGAAGTACAAACCTCACCAAACTCACTAAACTGTCCGTCTGTCTTTAGCTGAAGTCTGAGAAGAATTGTGAACCAGGACTTCAAAATAAAGAGAAGTAAAATCAGTAAATTTTGACTTTTGCACATGAGTTCTTCTTCCTGTTTGTTTGTGTTCAGGCTGGTCGGCACCTTCAGCCATCGGCATCGCCGGTCTGGGAGGAGGCTTCGAGATCGGGGTGGAGGTGAGAGGTCACATGCAATTCTAGCTTTATATTTTAAAAGTGTAGATAACATGATAATATACTAAATGTATGTAACATCATAAATTATATGCACAAATTAAAAATTGTGCAGGAAGGTGAGCATCTTGCACACCAGAATTTCAGGTTGTCAGATTGTCCTTAAACGCACCGTCATAGTGATTCAAAGCAGACCAACGTGACCTTGAACTGGTGATGAATGTTGACGTCCGTCCGTCCTTCAGGTGTCAGACCTGGTGATCATCCTGAACCAGCGCAGGGCCATCGAGGCGTTCACAAAGGGCGGGAACCTCACATTGGGCGGGAACTGCACGGTTGCTGTGGGACCGATGGGCAGGTAAGCACCTGAAGTGTCTGTCTGTCTGTCTGTCTGTCTGTTAATAACCCTTTCATCATAACTTTTGATGTAAATTACAGGTTACGGTTTAATGCTTTATTCTGCCTCTGGGTTTATGAGGCGTTCAATGACAGCTGTTGTGTTTGTGTTTTGAGGCCTGAAGCAGAAATACAAACTAATTCAGAGCGTCTGTTGAACCTTTTGTTACGGCTTCAGAGGTTATTTACTTTAGAGTGTGAGATGTTAATTTTAGAATAAAAGGAGGTCAGTGTTGTTTCAGGGCAGTTCGACAGGTTTCGGCGCAGCAGGTGTGTGTGGGCGTGGCCAGGTATTTGACCTGCAGGTAAATGCTGACATCAGAATAGCCGTCTGTTATTGTTAACTACGTGAGCTGTCGTGTGGACTTGAACCTGTGAGTGTGTCCGAAATGAAAGGTTAAATAATCATTTATGCTACGAGTCTGTTCCTGCCTTTCATAAAACATCTTTTAAATAAACACTCGATGAGAAAACATCAAAAGAAGCCTGAAAGAGAGACGAAGCTTTATGTTTTCAAACAGAATAACAGAGGACCCATGATCCTGCCCTGAGGAACGCCACTGAGAAATGGTGCCTCGTCTGCAGTTTGTAAAGTGTAAAATAAAACCTACGACAGTGCAATAAAATGTAAATAATACTTCACTTATTTAGCATTGAACTCCTATAACATTGTCCAACTCGTGAGCAGCTCAGGGGTCAACAATAAGGATTGCTATACAACGCAACTTTGGCCAGGTAAATCGAGCAACTCGTTTGTTTAGTTGGGCAAATGGTGCTAAAGAATTAAACACATTTTTTCTGGAGTTACAGCTCAGGAGTGAGCCGCCTCGTCTTCTTCTCATCTCTGTTGATAGCTGCACATGCTCAGTACTGCAAAAAATGGTAAAGTCAAAGTTTATGTCTTTGGCAAGTAGATTTCTGACCCATTTCCCAGCCCAGCAGGCATTAATCGATTCGAGTCTCGTTTTGTAAAAACCTGTCGCCTACATTAATTATTCACTTTGTCTTTTCTGGCTGTAATAATCTGAATTTAAACCTTCCTCTCTCTCAGGAATGTGGAGGCTGACGTGGCTCTTCGCAGCACGGCGGCGGTCTTCACGTACTGCAGGTCCAGAGGTTTGTTTGCCGGGATTTCTCTGGAGGGGTCTTACCTGATCGAACGCAAAGAAACCAACCGCAAGTATGTCCGACAACAACATCCACATGTCTCTCTCACGTATACGTAAATATTGTTATTAAATATGTGAGTATTTGTGTGTTTATGGCTGCAGGTTCTACTCCCAAGACATCCGGGCGTCGGCTATTTTGAACGGGGACGTGCAGCCTCCGTCCGAATGCTACGACCTCTACCACATCCTGGACGCCTACACTGAGGCCTACACGGCGGACTGGACCGCAAAGAACATGCAGGCGAGGGTCAGTTAACCATTTCTACAAATTATATAAATAACATGCAGAGAGGTGGATGTGTAACAAACTCTCTCTCTCTCTCCAGTCGTCTCTTCCTCCATCCAGACCGGCTCCACCTAAGCAGAGACCAGCAACCAGCTATCAGCAACCAGCAACCAGCTATCAGCAACCAGCAACCAGCTATCAGCAACCAGCAACCAGTTACCAGGAGCCATCAGCGAGCTCGGGTAACGCCTCACAGTCAACAGTCTGAGTGTTTTTCTTCCTCGTGTGACGTTAATAACACGTATGTGATGATGTTCATGTGTGCAGGTAGAAAGCTCTACCCGAGCATCTCCGTCTATAAATCTGACAGCTCAGGTGAGTCCTTCTATACATCCTTATGTTACCATCCTCTTTCCTTCTTTACCGTCTCTTTTCTTTCCTTTTCTACTCCCTAACTTCCTTCAGTGCTGCCTCCTTTCCTTCTTTATAATCTCTTTTCCTTCCTTACAGTCTACTTTCCTACCCTACCTCCTTACCTCCTCTGTCCTTTCTTTTTCCTCCTTTTTTTTGCCTCCTCTGGGCTTCTTTAACCTCCTTCACTACATCTTCTTTCCCTTTCCTACACCCTTATTTCCTCCACTTCTGTATTGTTTTCACTGCCTTTTTCTACCTCCTTTCCTTCTTTTCTACCTTCCTTCACTACATCCTCCGCCCTTCATTCCCTGTCCTTCTTTTCTTTTTTACCTCCTTTGGTCTTCCCTAACTTCCTTCACTAAATAGTCATTCCCTTCTTTACCTCCTCTTCCTTCTAGCCTTACTTTCCTCCTTCTTTCCTTCTTTACTTCCTTCTTTTCCTCCACTACTTTCTATCGTCCTTCACAATACATCCTTCTCCTCTTCCCTTTCCTTTTTTGTTGTCTTGTCTCCTTCCCTGTCTCCTCGTGATGACTGATGCTTGTTTTCAGTAGCTCTGCTGTCAGTTATTGACTCACCACCTTGATGAAGCGGCCAATATCAATACAGACAACTCATCAATAAACCTGCTGTGTGTGTGTGTGTGTGTGTGTGTGTGTGTGTGTGTGTGTGTGTGTGTGTGTGTGTGTGTGTGTGTGTGTGTGCGCTAAATACACACACCTGCCCTGTCATCACGGTTGTGTGATGTCTGTTTTGGGCTGCAGCTCCCTCTAGTGGTCAAAACATCAACCTGCAGTGAAACAGCGCTGTGGGCTGAAATACACTCACCATGCAGATTTAATAAAGGAAATGACATCACAGTAATTTAATGAATTCATCTTTGGTCTAAAATATTCAAGGTAACTTTCGACAGACTTTTTACTTTGTGTTTTTTTCTGTTTCAGGTCAGTTTGCCTCTCCAAACTACGGTACGACGACACTGAAGCTGTTTTATGAAACATGTCTGCACGTATCCATCATAACACACATCAACATGCCAGAAAACAACAAGTCTCTGTGACGTCCCCACAGACTGTCTAAAACCTGGACGTAGTCTCCATGACGTCCCCGCAGACTGTCTAAAACCTGGACGTAGTCTCCGTGACGTCCCCGCAGACTGTCTAAAACCTGGACGTAGTCTCCGTGACGTCCCCGCAGACTGTCTAAAACCTGGACGTAGTCTCCGTGACGTCCCCGCAGACTGTCTAAAACCTGGACGTAGTCTCCGTGACCTCCACCACAGACTGTCTTAAACCTGGACGTAGTCTCCGTGACGTCCCCGCAGACTGTCTAAAACCTGGACGTAGTCTCCGTGACCTCCACCACAGACTGTCTTAAACCTTGACGTAGTCTCCGTGACGTCCCCGCAGACTGTCTAAAACCTGGACGTAGTCTCCGTGACCTCCACCACAGACTGTCTTAAACCTGGACGTAGTCTCCGTGACGTCCCCGCAGACTGTCTTAAACCTTGACGTAGTCTCCGTGACGTCCCCGCAGACTGTCTTAAACCTTGACGTAGTCTCCGTGACGTCCCCGCAGACTGTCTAAAACCTGGACGTAGTCTCCGTGACGTCCCCGCAGACTGTCTTAAACCTGGACGTAGTCTCCGTGACGTCCCCGCAGACTGTCAAAAACCTGGACGTAGTCTCTGTGACGTCCCCGCAGACTGTCTTAAACCTGGACGTAGTCTCCGTGACGTCCCCACAGACTGTCTTAAACCTGGACGTAGTCTCCGTGACGTCCCCACAGACTGTCTTAAACCTGGACGTAGTCTCTGTGACGTCCCCGCAGACTGTCTAAAACCTGGACGTAGTCTCCGTGACCTCCACCACAGACTGTCTTAAACCTTGACGTAGTCTCCGTGACGTCCCCGCAGACTGTCTAAAACCTGGACGTAGTCTCCGTGACCTCCACCACAGACTGTCTTA
>CP136876.1:14461109-14496109 GCA_033000465.1 Sciaenops ocellatus | reverse complement strand
CACACACACACACACACTCATTGAAGCACACTGAAAGAGGTGAAGCGACAGGATGATGTGTGTCATGTTGGTGTCGTACCGGTCAGATATCGCTCCTCCAAACAGAGATCCCAGCAGCATCCCGACCATGTAGACAGTCTGACCGTAGGACAACCAGTCTGTCCAACCACACACTGACTGACACACACACACAATTAATTAATTAATAGAGACAAGCAGCGAGCCCAAAAAATGTGCTGCGGCCCCCCGACCCCCCGCCGTCCATGCATTCGCCTCATTATCAGGCTGCTTTAATAACTCCACTCAGAGCTCATAGTACCCCAACAGAACACCAAGAGCACAAGGTTCCTTTAGTCTCCTGAAGTAGAGCAGTTCTCCACATTTAGGAGTCATCTTAAGACGCTGGACCATCCTTCAGTTTTGCAGCTGTAAGTCTAGACTGTGGGGGTGATGATGCATTTGGTTTCATTAATGCATGTGACTAACTCTATAACCGCACAGCCACGTGAGAACAATCCAAACTAATAAATTAATGAAATATAGATTTTGAATCTAGTGAAGTGCAGATCCAGGACCGTGTGGTTGATGTTTAATTTAGTGCTGCACATTTGTAATGAATGATTAAATAAATTACCGACTTCCTTCAAAGACGTAAAAAAAAAAAACCTAACACACAAAATGTTCATTTACATTTTTTATCTGATAGAAATATAAAATTGAGAAAACAAACTTTTTTTTTTCCACGTTTTCTCATTTCAATGTAACAAAAACAATAACGAAACACAGTTTGATGATGTCATGAAGTAGGGTGGGATCATGGGAGTTGTTGTCTTGATTGTTAATGAATAACACTGACAGGACGAGTTCATGTATGAAAGTTGCTTTGTGATGTATTAATGTATTTCATGTTTAGCAACTAGAGGCAAGTGAAAGCTCCGTTATTTGAATAAAATCAGATTTCTCTGGTTTTGAACATTGTTGGAAACATCTGATGTAACGTCTATAACGTTTTTAGGCCTTTTAATGCAGATATATTGTTTAATTGTTATGAAATGTCAGAAAATGCAAATAATACAATTCAACCAACAATCAGAAATCTGCAGATATTCAGTTTGAAATGCGATAAAAGAGAAAAAAATAGTCATATTTGAGGAGTTTAGCTTGAAAAACAGCTTTAAAAAGTTAAAAAATCACCAAAATACCATGAAAAGGTTAAAATATTACCAGAACACCATAAAAACATTAAAAAACACAAAAACGTCTCTTGAAAGTGATCACCACTCACGTCTAGGTTCCCGCTCTCCGTCGTCGTCCAATCAGCTTCGTCCTCCCCGGGCTCTGATTGGTTGCGCTCCGCGTTCGAAGAGCCCTCGGCGGTGAGGTTGCCGTGGTGACAGGTGGCGGCAACGATGGCGGCCGTGAAAATGTCGACGAAGAACAGAAAAGAGGTGAAGAAGAAGACGAGCGAGAGACGCCAGTAGACGGACAGCTGCAGCGGAGACATGTCAGGTCAGAAACCAGTTTATTTATTTAGAACAGAAAAATAAAAAGACGAGCGTCTCTTTGAAAACAGAAAACAACTTTTCAGGAGCTCTCCATGTTGTCTGCGTCTCTCCTCAGAAGTGTCCGTCCGTCCGTCTGTGTCCAACAGCTGCTGCTGTCACCAGACCTGACGGACCGACGGACACCAGCACGCGCTTTAAAGTGAACTTTCATCTGCTGCTTCTCTCCCCGCCTTTTTGCCCTTATAAGGACACGAGGAAGGAGAGCAGCGACACAGCGACACCCTGTGGCCGTCTCAGGTAACACACCTGTATTAAATAATGCTTAAGAGATTTAGACATCAACACAAAGAGTTTAAAGGTGGATTTATTTGATAAAATACAGAACATATGTTAACATTATAAAGTATATAAATAACTAAAGAACACGCTACATTAATCTGAAGTTACTCTGAGTTCACTATGAGCAAATGTTAATAAAACAGACATTAATAATTAAAATGACATTAATGAAACTAACAGTCATCTAAAAGTTGTTTTCTGAACAGATATATGAAGGCGTGTAGTATGATTCATATCATTAAAAAACGAATTCCTTCATTGTTGGAAAATAACAGCAAAGTCCCGTTAAAATGTCCTGACTTAACCACGGATCACGTCGTCTCAAAATCCTTCCCATCATGCTCTGCTGCCAGCGTGTTGCTGCACCGCCGTTATCACGGTGGACACCGCCGTGGCGGGCGTGGAGTAACCCATCGTCATGTTCTGTAATCCGGCCATCAGACAGCGCCAGCTGAAACGCAGCGCCTTCCCCACGTTCTGCCAGAAACACGTGAAAAACAACAACGTCAGTTAACGTTTTTTTCCCCTGCAGTTCCTCAAACGTCCACTTGAGGCTGGCTCCAGAAGTGAGTCAGTCTCCATAAGTCCCCATGTTAAAATGTCCAACTTCACAGCAGAAATAAACATGTTTACAGCCTGGTACAAAAAACAGTTTTGGTCTCTATAGCTAATTTCCCCATTCATGACAACTGTACTGAGGGTGAATTTTTATACAACTCACCTGTTCAGATTATATTAAGACTTATTGATTAGCATTTAGCTACTTTAGCAAGAGGTCAGGCTAAAGTTAAATATCATGAAGAACACCTGAAAATACCTCAAAAACACCTGACTGACAGGTGAAGCTTAGTTAGCTAACGTAGCATAAGCTTACCTGAAAGCTAAGCTAACACTAACCTAAGCTGTATGTTAGCATGTTAGCTCAAAGTGCAGCCGTTAGCATTTACATGTTACCTGTTTACAGGTTAAACAAACATGCTAACTTGTTAGCTTTAGAGGTGGTGTTGTTGTTTGAACCCCTCAGGCGACTCACGTGTTCGTTGAACCACCTGAACAACAGGTAACTTTAATTATAATTATTATATTTATGTTTTAATTGAATCATTGTCTTTTGTTTGCTGTTATCAGCAGAATGTTGCAGCAACGTTATCACAGCGTTTACGCCTCACACCTCCCTCAGGTCAAAGGTTATGATGTCTTCTTACCTTCCTGTACCTCTTGTACCGTTGCTTCTTCTTCCTCTTCTTCTCCTCCTTCCTCTTCCTCCTCTCTTCTGGCGTCTCCTCCTCCACCTCCTCGATCAGAGGCTCGTATTTATCCGGCAGGACGGAGAAATAAACTTCTTTGGAGGTCTTCTGTTGCTTCTTCTCCGCCGAAGGAGCCGCGTCCTCCTCCTTTTCCTGCGCTCCCATTCCTCTGTCCTCGTCCGTCGGCCTGGGTTTCCTCTTCTTCTACTCCTCTGACCTCCTCATTTTCAGGCAGGAGGACCTTTGGAGCGAGGAGGAGTCAAACTTTATTAGTAGCCTGAAGCTGATTTCAGACACAGGAAGCTCTGTGAGCTTTGACATGAGAAACACTAAAAGCAGGATTAGAAAAAGAATGTGGAGCTTTTCTTCTTCTTCTGCTTCTTCTTGTTGTTCACTTCAGTTTTTGGTGTTGTACTCACCTCAGCAGCAGAACTTTGTGCTGCAGTTTGTGTTCTTTCACCCAGTCTGATGTTTGTTTTACAGATTAGACAGTGAAACACTGAGTCAACACCATAAAACTGGAAAAACGTCATGACGTGTGAAACTCTCTGACTGCAGATAGACTCTTGACTTGTATTGAACAATAACTAAAGGTCGACGTGTAAAGGGGGACTTGTCGTGGGTATTGATTGGTGTTTACAGTAGCCAATAGCAAGTGTGCATTACAACCTCTGAACCAGCAGTGTCCAGTCTAACAGTGAATACAGCAACAGAACCTCTGAACCAGCAGTGTCCAGTCTAACAGTGAATACAGCAACAGAACCTCTGAACCAGCAGTGTCCAGTCTAACAGTGAATACAGCAACAGAACCTCTGAACCAGCAGTGTCCAGTCTAACAGTGAATACAGCAACAGAACCTCTGAACCAGCAGTGTCCAGTCTAACAGTGAACACAGTAACAGAACCTCTGAACCAGCAGTGTCCAGTCTAACAGTGAATACAGCAACAGAACCTCTGAACCAGCAGTGTCCAGTCTAACAGTGAATACAGTAACAGAACCTCTGAACCAGCAGTGTCCAGTCTAACAGTGAATACAGTAACAGAACCTCTGAACCAGCAGTGTCCAGTCTAACAGTGAATACAGTAACAGAACCTCTGAACCAGCAGTGTCCAGTCTAACAGTGAATACAGCAACAGAACCTCTGAACCAGCAGTGTCCAGTCTAACAGTGAATACAGCAACAGAACCTCTGAACCAGCAGTGTCCAGTCTAACAGTGAACACAGTAACAGAACCTCTGAACCAGCAGTGTCCAGTCTAACAGTGAATACAGCAACAGAACCTCTGAACCAGCAGTGTCCAGTCTAACAGTGAATACAGTAACAGAACCTCTGAACCAGCAGTGTCCAGTCTAACAGTGCCGAGGTGGTTTTCTTGCCGGGTTTGGCTCCTGGCATCCCGGGCTGAGTCAGTTCAGTTAGCTACACGGCTGACTGAGCTAACCACAGTTAGCTTCACTACTTATCAATGTTTACATCAAGTAAATGGTAGCTAATGTTAGCAGTGAGCTAACATGGAGGAAAATACTAATGTGATTAAGTTCATAACATTAGCTAATGTTAGCTTTACATCTGAGCTAACTAAAATATGTAATTTTAGCAGTTAGCAACATTAGCTAGCTAAATCTACAACATTAGCTTATATTATCAGTTAGCTATGTTAGCCTTTTCCCAAAACTAGCAATGTTCATCACATTAACTTATGTTAGCAGTTAGCCACATTAGCACTAGATCCAAACCAACTGGATCCTCAGTGTTAGCTGTATTAGCTTTGTTAGCTACTTTAGCACCACCATCATAAAGTGTGTAAATCACAGAGAGTTGAAATGACTGAATAAAGTTTTGAAAATGTGCTTTTGGACAGTCATCAGTGAGGCGGGGTTAGCCTCGGCTCCTCAGGTCCAGTGATAGTTTGAATACCTGTCGGATGTTCAGGTGTTGGAGTGTCATTTGAGACACAAAGTGACTCTCCTGACGTGGCGACTGATGTTATGTAAAGAGTCAGACAGAGAGCCTGAAGCGTCTCGAGCTTTTCTCTGTAATAAGTGAAGCTCTGCTGAGGATTAAGGACGGAAAACAATATCTGAACATACCTGAGCTGAGACTCTGAGAACACATTCACACACACAGAGCTGCTCTCTGAGAGAGAGTGTGTGTGTGTGTGTGTGTGTGTGTATATATATATATATATATGTAATAATAATCATAACACACTGAGGCAGAGCAGACAGGATGGACTCTCCTTTAATGTTCACGTATCAAAACTACAGCGTGAATAAATACATGACGTGATGACCTGAAGCAAACACCAACAGTTTTTACATCTTAAGCCTTTATCGTGTGTGTGTTTATGTATGTGTGTGTGTGTGTGTGTGTGTGTGTGCAGTAGTGTGTAGCTCCAGCAGGTGGCAGTCCTCCAGTTGTTTTGTTTTGATGCGTCATGTGACATTGATCACCTTTGACCCTGAAGAAACACAGAGGAGAAGACAACAGGTGACACACCTGATCGATAATCAGTGACTCATCAATAATTTAAAATGACATGCAGATCGTTTAAAGGAGATTTTAAATAATTATCAATAAACACATGTGGCCAGAAGTATGTGGACACCTGAATGTGATAACTGAACATATAATCATGAGCAGTGACGCTTCAACAGTCCTGTGGCTTGACTTGAGACTTGTATTTGTTGGTCTTGACTCAGGACCTGATACATGACTGGACTTGTTGAACTTAACCTGGGACTTTTGGTTCTGTCTTTGGACTTGACTTGGACCTTCTCGTCACTTATTGACGTGTGACTTGTTGGTCTTGACTTAAGACTTACTTGTAAAGACTACAGGATTATTTACAGAGTTGACATTTTTGGCCACATAATGTGTAAAGAAGTTAAACCTCTGACAGCCTCAGAGAACTATTTTATAGTTTAGAACAATGTAAACATAATAAATGTAAATATAATACATTTAGTTTAAACTAATGCACAACATAATCAGACACTAAACAGGAAACTGATCGATCAAATTAATTGAAACGTTGATGGAAAATTAAAGTCGACTCACTGACACCTCACACACACACACACACACACACGTTGGCTATTTGAAATGTCAAGTCACAGTTTGATCAGAAACCTCTGACAGCTCTGACAGGAAGTGTGTGTGTGTGCGCGTGTGTGTTTCGATGTGTGTGTCTTGTGCTGCAGTGTGTGTGTGGAGTGATGACAGGAATCTGGTTTCAGTGGTTTATATTCATTCAGCCTTTAGTTTCATTTGTATTCACGGCGACTGAAGTGACCTGAAACACTGAAGCAGAGTGTCGACACTTCACTAAAGTACGACTGACAGCTCCAACACACACACCAGAGTTTAAAACACACGAGACGATCTCAAAAACTCAAATCTGTACCTAATCAAGTCAGCACATCTTTAACACACACACACACACACGTCAACATGTCGGACTGAACCACCGTCCTGTTTCTCTCAGAGTCGACGACGAGTCAAGTTTAAAAAATAATTCGATTCACGTTGAAAATGACGTGAAATCTTCTTTCCAGTAAAAAGTGCTGAGTCATCACAGTCACTGTCAGCTGACCTGAGAGACCGCCATCTTAACCCCGAGCACGCCGTGTTTGAAGTCAGACTCCTAATCTGATCGTCAGTGTTCGGAAAGAAACTCTAAAACTAAAGTGCTCTGCTTCACTTTACCTTCTACTTCACGTTTATGTAAGAGCTCCAGTTACTTTTTACAGTAATGTAACTAATATTCAACAACAAACACACAACAGGTGATGATGTATGATTATTAATGAAGCTTAAAATGAGCTCCACCTTCACGTCAAAGTGCTGAATCAATAACTATAATCCACTAATATAATAATCTGCATGCAGTATGTTTACTTTTGGTACTTTATGATCATATTTTTGTACTTTTACTGACGTAAAATGTTGAATTCAGGACTCTGTGCTCTCTGTGGAAGATGTTCTTACGTTCAGGTGATTTGACACGGATGAAAACTGAGTTATGAGGATTATATTCTGTCAATCTGAGCTCAGGAGAGCTTATGAAATGCATTGTGGGATACCCGTCCACCCCCACGTTCACGCAGACTCTTACATTTGTGTCAGGCAGAGTGACGGTCAGTCCCGTCGGCGTCCTCGCGCTCAGACTCAGCGTCTTCTTCCACAGATAATAAAACTCCACACACTGAGACAGGGACTTGGTCTGGACCTGAACACACACACACACACACACACACACACACATGTGAACACACAGTGTAACACATCGAGCTGGTGTGTGCACAGAGGTGGACACTCACAGCTTTCTGGATCCTGCTGAAGTCTTTATGATGCAGCTGCAGAGATTTAACCAGCGACCTCTTCTCTGCTGCGCTCCAGCCTGCAACACATTTCATATTTAACACACACGACTGATCGGATGGACTTCATCACTGCATGACACACACAAACACAAAATATACTTGGATACTGTCGAGCTGCGTGGTTGTTGTTGGAGCTCTCGGCGGGCGACAACAGCTTCTCCACCGTCAGCTGGAAGACAAGAACGAAGCGTGTCACGGCAACAGAGGCGACGCTACCCAAAGCAGTTTAATTTACTCGTCATGTGATGGCAACAAATGGAGTTTCTATGGTAACAAAACACGTCAAGAGTGTCCTCTAGTGATAAAAATCTGTGTAGTGTTATCATGAAACCAGTTCCTGTACGCTCGAAGAAAAGCTGGTTATTCTCTGTACATGTTTCGTTTAGAGTTACCTCAGGTTAATTATAACGTATGTACCGTGTTGTAGGTCGATTCTAATGTATGTTTAATGTATGTTTGCATGCTGCTACTGGATGCTTGAAATTCCCTCAGGATTAATAAAGTATCTATCTATTGATAAGTTCTCTGGAGAACTTGCTGAACTTTTGGTGCTTTGAAGAACCTTTTTATGTTCAATAGTCTCTTTCTTTTAAAGGTTCTTTGTAAGTTTGACCTGGTTTGAATAAAAACCAACAAACACACCTGTTTGAACACCTGGAGTACATGTAGCTCCATGCTGAACCTGTGAAGAACCGATAACGGTTCCTCTATGGCGTCACCATGAAGAAACACTTCAGGTTTGAACTTGTGACTTTATTTTTAAAGGTGTATTTAACACAGATCAGTCGTACAGTTAAAGGAACAGTTCAACGTTTGGGAAATATTCAGGTTGTCATCATGTTATTGGCCTAGCTTAGCATAAAGAAAGAGGCAGGAGGAAACATATGCATATGTATTTACATATATGCCCCTGTAATGTTATTTCATAAACTACTATACCTCCCATACAAACACTGTACTAAACTAGATAAAGTGTGTGTGTGTTGGTGTAAGCCTGCAGTGTTTGACGATACAGTGGAACATTAACCGTAACTGGAAGCCTCATCTTGTTTTTTTTTAATCTGTTAACAGGCGGTGGTGTGAAAACCACAGTTTGTGGTTTTGTGCTGGAAACATTTCTTGTTGAACGAACCCGGTGATGTGATGACGCGTGTCAGAGCTCGTCACCACAGCGGGGCTGTCAGTCTGCTACCGTCGAGCCGAGTTTGTTTGAATTAAATGTAAACGTGTATTTCCCAAAATGTTGAACTAGTAACAAACTAGTAGAGTAGAGTAACAAACAGCCAATGAGATTTTACCAGGAAGTCTCCTCTGCACTCTGATAGGACGTAGAGGGCAGACTCTGGGTTGGCCCCGGCCCCTGGCATGACGCTGGAGTGAGCCATCATCAAGAGAGCTTCAACTGGACGAACAATGTGTCAATCAAAAACACCATCCAGTGATAATCACGATTATAAGAACAACGAGAACATTCACGTGCGCTTACCTCTCTGTTGACTGACAGGACGCTCCAGCTCGTCCCACGGCATCCACAGCAGCAGTGCATTGTGGGAGTCGGAGTGGGCGTGTTTTTGGTCCCGTAGAGGCGGGATTTCAGCCTGGAAGCTCCGCCCTACATTGATCCGCCTGTGATTGACAGCTCGGCGTGATCAGACAGTGACATCAACAGAAACAATAATAGCATGATTTGTTCAGAGCTAAAACTTTGACGTACGGCTTACTGATTCCTGATGTTAGTGTTCCAGGAGGAGGAGAGGCCGTCTCCATGGCAACAAGACCACAAAGTCCATCTGCCAATCAGAGACACGAGGCTTAACATCAAGTCTTCTGTGAACTTTGTTTTCATGATATGTTTGACGATAAATCTTCTTACTGTTCACGTTGTGAAGCTGTACGGTCTGCACTCTCTGCTGCCTCCTGGTGGTGAGGGAACAGTACAACCCTGGCCCCACCCTCACTGGGCACAGCATGGGTGGAGGGGTGTAGTGCACACCACTGACACCGTTACCCCCGGTAACCGCTCCACCAACACTGACATCCGGTTTACCATCGACATCGTCACCTCCGTCGCCTTTAGCGACTGCTTCCTCCTCTTCGTGGTGCAACAGGCTGCGGTAGAGCACAGCGCGCCCGGCGGACGCAGAGAGGCGACTGCATTTCCTCTCTCCACCCTTACACGCCTTCACCTTCACGCTGGATAGGACGGGCACGGTGACGGGTATCACCATCAGTGGGGTGGAGTCCTCAGCCTGGAGAAAGAAACTCACGAGGTCACTTTAAACTGTTACCAGAGGGGTCCACTAGGGGCAGCACATACACGTATCATCTCTATAAATGACATTACGGGGACTCCTTTGCTTATGGGGACAAACTGGTCCCCTTCAAAGTAAACCACAAAACTTTAGAGTTAGGACTGGAGTGTGTGTGAGTCTGTGTTTGTGGACCTTGTTTGAACATGTAGCCGCTCTGGAGCCGCTGTGCGAGCGCATGTGTCCGTTCAACGCTGGCAGACTCCTGAAATCACGCTTACACACCATGCACATCAACCTACAACACACACAGAGTAATAGATTACATTAGAAAATAGAATACAGTAGAGAGAAGATACAGAGAAGACTTTTTATTCAGGTTACCTGGTGTCCAGAACCTCGGTGCTGCTTTTAGATTGTTGCTGTTTCATCTAAAAATGAAAAGATTTAAATCAATGATTTTGCTGAATTGCTGAAAAATTAACCAGCATTAACTCTGAATTCTCTCTGTACACACCCAGGTCCAGTCTGGTTGACCATTTCCTCCTCCTCTTCCTCGTCCTCTTCTTCTCCCTCCTCCTCCTCCAGACTCTCCTCCCCAGCTCAGCCCGGCAGACGGGCCTGGAGACTGGGCAGTGCTGCTGACGTCCTGGCCTCTTCCCTGTGGAGAGAAACAGCTCTCGGAGTTCCCGGCGGTGTCAGCGGTGCCGATGCGGTCCTGCTGGATCGGCTTGGTTTGGCTCTGGAGGTGGTGTTGGCTCGTCTGAGGCGGGTGGTGCTGAGCGGGGTCAGAGATCGTAGCGTAGCTGTCGTACTCATGTTGACAGCAGATGAGGGTTTTCTCCCTGCTCAGCTGTCTGAAGGTTTGTGTGTGGTAATCTGCTCTCTCCTGCATTTGAGGACCGGGGCTGGAGATGGTCGGGGTTTGTGGGTAATGCGGGCTCGGACCAGGGGTGTTCGGGCTGCAGAAGGGCTGGGGGGCGTTGTTGTCATGGCAACTGTCGTGGAAAAACTGAGTGCCGGAGGAGTCTGCAGCAGGTGAAGAGCCGACCTCCATGGAGCTCCATCTCCCCAGGACGACTTCTCCAGACATGGAGCCCAGCGGAGAGCACTGCAGCTGGGGCAGAGTCGGACCTCGCCAGGTGTCCTGAACCGGACAAGGTGTGACATCCTGTACATCCACGCCACTGACAGCAAGTGTGTGTGTGTTATAGGGCAGTCTGTGTGTATTCTCCAATTCACCTCTGTGGTGAGTCACACCAGTACTGAACTGGTTCTGGTTCTGCAGATGAAAATCCAGGTTCTGGTTCTGTTCAGACACACACAGAGATAATGTTGTGATCACAGTCAGCTGCATTTCTGGTTCTGGTTTTAGTTGGAGTAGATCTTACCTGGTAGGGGTAACTGTAGCTCTTCTGCAGGTAGGGGAGTTCAGAAGTCTGGATCCAGTCTGGATCTGAACCTGGATCATGGTTTTGGTTGGAGAGGTGGTGCTGGGACGGCGGCAGGAGGTGAGGGGAGGTGATCTGGGGCTGAGCTACATAGTGAGGGGATGTTACCTGGGGTTGGGGTACAAGGTGGGGAGAGGTAACATAGGGATTAGAGAGGTAAGGGGAGGTGACCTGATGATGAGGGAGGTGCTGAGGGGAGGTAACATGTTGGAGGTGAGGGGAGGTGACCTGGGCCTGAGGGAGGAGGTGAGAGCTGATTATTTGAGGCTGGTTGTGGTGAGGTGAGGTCACCTGGCATGGAGGGAGCTGAGGTGATGTTACCTGGGCCTGAGGAAAGAGGTGATTGGAGGTCACCTGGGACCAGGGAGCACAGTGAGGGGAGGACTCCTGGTACTGATAGAGGAGGTGAGGGGAGGATACCTGCGTCTCAGGTCCAATGTGAGGGGAGGTTACCTGAGGGTGGGAGAGCTGAAGGGAGGTCACCTGAGGGGAAGTTACCTGGGGCTCAGGGAGGTGAGGGGAGAATAGATAGGAGGGTACCTGGGGGAGGAGCAAGTGAATAAGTTAGTAAGTCAGTAAAAGGACGGCACGGTGGATGTTACATGAAGAGGTCAGTGCATAAATAAGAACCTTGGCATGAGGAGCGTTTCCATGGTTTCCAGGTGATGAGCAGGAGGAGAGGGGAGATGACTGAGGTAGAGAGGAGTGATGGATCATGGGAGGAGGCGAGCATGAGGGAAATGACCACAAGTCAGACATGATGTCACGCATACACAAACCTGTTAATGCTGAGTCCAGGTGTGTTTGTGTGCATGATTGTGTGTGTGTGCATGTAGCAGAAGTTGTGTGTTATCTGGAGGGTGTCCTCATGTGATGATGACGATCTGCAGAGTGACACAAAGAAGGTCTGGTTAGTAAGGTGTCTGTTATCGTCTCTGTGGACACCTGGAAGTCTTTATCGTCTCTGTGGACACCTGGAAGTCTTTATCGTCTCTGTGGACACCTGGAAGTCTTTATCGTCTCTGTGGACACCTGGAAGTCTTTATCGTCTCTGTGGACACCTGGAAGTCTTTATCGTCTCTATGTGGACACCTGGGAGTCTTTATCGTCTCTATGTGGACACCTGGAAGTCTTTATTGTCTCTATGTGGACACCTGGAAGTCTTTATCGTCTCTGTGGACACCTGGAAGTCTTTATCATCTCTATGTGGACACCTGGAAGTCTTTATCATCTCTATGTGGACACCTGGAAGTCTTTATCGTCTCTATGTGGACACCTGGAAGTCTTTATCGTCTCTGTGGACACCTGGAAGTCTTTATCGTCTCTATGTGGACACCTGGAAGTCTTTATCGTCTCTGTGGACACCTGGAAGTCTTTATCGTCTCTGTGGACGCCTGGAAGTCTTTATCGTCTCTGTGGACACCTGGAAGTCTTTATCGTCTCTATGTGGACACCTGGAAGTCTTTATCGTCTCTGTGGACACCTGGAAGTCTTTATCATCTCTATGTGGACACCTGGAAGTCTTTATCGTCTCTATGTGGACACCTGGGAGTCTTTATCGTCTCTGTGGACACCTGGAAGTCTTTATCGTCTCTGTGGACACCTGGAAGTCTTTATTGTCTCTGTGGACACCTGGAAGTCTTTATCGTCTCTGTGGACACCTGGGAGTCTTTATCGTCTCTATGTGGACACCTGGGAGTCTTTATTGTCTCTGTGGACACCTGGAAGTCTTTATCATCTCTGTGGACACCTGGGAGTCTTTATTGTCTCTGTGGACACCTGGGAGTCTTTATCGTCTCTGTGGACACCTGGAAGTCTTTATCGTCTCTATGTGGACACCTGGGAGTCAATATCGTCTCTGTGGACACCTGGAAGTCTTTATCGTCTCTGTGGACACCTGGGTGTCCATATGTTGTTCTCAGTTTTTATTTTAAAGGTCCAGTGTGTCTGATTTAGCGGGCTTTATTTACAGAATATGTCATAAATAGAATATAATCTTTTTTTTCTAAATTCTGCACAGCCACTGTTTAACACGAGCCGTTTTATCTTCATCATTTAGTTTAATTCCTGGAAGAAACCGTCTGTTTGCTCCGATATAAAAGTCAGACGTTGTTGCAGGTCCAGACTTCAGTCAGTCTTTAACGGTGACCTGCAGCTCGAGTTTGAATTACGATGTTTTAACTTTAATGTAAATGAAACGAGGCTGTCTGTCTAATGATTTAAGACTGGTGTTGCTGTGTCGTGTGTTGAGTGTAAGCTGAACATAGGTTTGTTACTGAGTGCACACAGACCACACAGCAGCTGTACGTGGTTATATGAGTAAGTGTGAATGTGTGATAACAGGACACTTCTAAGAACTCACACCCAGAGATGATTAAAACTCAGCGTCTCTTAAAGACACACCGCCGAGTTTATTATCACAGAAATACCAGATATTACGTTTGTTCAACGTCGCTCAGAAAACAGTTAGCAAACATTAAAACATGACTTTTTACATGAAATATAAAACAGTGCTGATATTTTGATTAACTCTGCATCAATATATGAACCATAAAACTTCAAATGTGTGATGTCACAGTGAGAGTTTAAAGATTTGAAGTCGCACACGACCAATAAAAATACAAACAGAGCGACCAATCTGATCGACATCAATGTTTAGTTTGAAATAAAAATATACAAAGAAAAATAACCTCTCACCTGAAACATCATCGACTCCGACTGACTGACTCTGACTGACTGTGTGTGTGTGTGTGTGTATGTGTGTGTGTGTTGTCAGGATGTGGTCACATGTTCTTCCTCTCTCTGGTCGTCTTTTCTGACTCTGCTTCTTCCTCATGATGATCTCAGAGCAGCTCAAACTAAAATAAATCAATCAGAAGGACAACTTTAAAAACTACAACAAAAAACTACAATATTTTATTAGAACTTAATCATTAATAATGATTTTCATACAGTTGTATATGTTGTTGATAGTATCAGTGTCATGAGTGGATGTCATCAGAATAAAACAGATGTATTAAATCTTCTTTATGTTTTAATGTTTTAATGTTTGAACTAAACTTCCTGAACTGTAGAAACTTGAAAAATCTGTAAGGTTCAATCCATGTGCCTTTAATGTGAAGAATGACCACATCTTATTTAGATTATTAATAAATAAATAAATATATATATTTATACTTATATGTATATTGTCCCTGTGTCTCATTCTTTGTTAATCAATGGTTCCATAAAGTAATTGGAACTCTCGTCAGCCAATCACAGGACAGCACGGTGTCTTTACAGTGAAGGACCGAGGTCAGTGAAGTAACACAGGAAATGGGTCAGTTTCAGTTGACCCTTCAGAATAAAAGCAAAGAATAAAAGTGTCAGTTTTTCTGTTCAGTTCTTAAATAAAAACAAACAATAAAATAATAACTAGACGTTTTATAATCAATTATTTTGGTTTATTGGTTTATAAAGCTCTTTCTGGACCTCTTTATCAGATTTATTTTAACCTTTGACCCTTCGAGGACCCTCAGGTCTTCTATGAGTGACCTTTAAATCTCAAAGTCAGAATAAACTGTTCATACACTGAAGAACAAACTCAAGACTTCATTTTTTAATCTGGATTATACTATAAATAAACGATATTTATACATTTTAATTGGTTATTTACTTATTTGTTTTGTCTGTTTTTGCATCTGTTGCATCCTGAACTTGGTGAAAATAAAATAACTATCTTCATCTTATCCCGTTTTATTCTTCTCACTGCAACATCTTGTACAACACATTACTGTCACTGAGCGCCATCTGTCTGATTCTCAATGCAACAACATCTTCACCTGTCTGTGGACCTTTGTTGGCTTTTTTTGCGGCTGTGGCTCGGAGGTAGAGCGGGTCGTCCACTAATCAGAAGATCGGCGGTTCGATCCCCTCCAGTCTGCATCTTTAAGTGTCCTTGGGCAAGACACTGAACCCCAAATTGCTCCTGAAGGCTGAACCATCGGTGTATGAATGTGTGAATGAGATATGTACTGTAAAAGCGCTTTGAGTGGTCGGAAAACTAGAAAGGCGCTATATAAGTACAGTCCATTTACCATTTATGTACCTGTACCTGTGTTTACCTCATAACATATTCATATTTATATCTGTACTGTTTATTTAAATATATATCTCTGTTCAAATGTACATTACTCTGTAAAATAAGTAAACTATAAAGTAAAACTATTGATGCTTTAAAATCTCTCTGTGTGTCATTTAAGTAAAAAAAAATTAAAACACTGAACAAACTTTTTAAAGTGTTCTATTACAGCGTGTCGCTTTTATTTTGAAGACGTGAGACCGGAAGTCGTGTTTCTTTTTTCTTCTACGTCGGTCCGCTCGTGCCTCCGTGTCCGGTTTCAGGTTCAGCACGAGACCAAACCGTTCTCCGGTAAATTCAAATTTTAACGGTCGAACCGTTTATAACGGTTTTTTAACGGTCGTAAGGGTTTAGAGTTTCTGTTTCCGGTGACAGCGGCACGATGTACGGCGGAGCTGATGCTAATGCTAATGCTAACTAACAACCTGCCTGTAGGACGGGCCAGTGACGTCACACGTTACGTTGTAGTCCATAAAACTGAATGAATTAATTGGATGAAAGGAGGAAACGCTGTGATGTCACAGGTCAGCAGGTGTGTTCTCAGAGTCGGCTCAGGTGTGTGCAGGTGTCGGAGCAGCTCCACCTTCAGCTCCACCTTCAGCTCCACCTTCTCTGGCAGCGGTCAGGCCGGGCTGGTGCTGCTGTCCCGGTCCACCGACGTGCACCAGAACCTGGCTCTGGAGGACTGGATCGACGCCCACGTGGACCTGCAGCGGCGCGGCGTCCTGCTGCTGTGCAGGAACCGGCCCGCCGTGGTCATCGGGCGCCATCAGAACCCGTGGACCGAGTGCGACCTGCAGGCCATGAGGAGGGCGGGGATCCTTCTGGCCCGCAGGCGCAGTGGCGGCGGGACCGTCTTCCACGACCTCGGGAACCTCAACGTGACCTTCTTCACCTCCAAGGCGGCGTACGACCGGCGGAGGAACCTGAAGGTCGTCACGGACGCTCTGCGGCGGCTGCAGCCGGAGCTGGACGTCCACGCCACCGACAGATTCGACATTCTACTGAACGGACGCCTCAAGATCTCCGGTAGTGTCCGCGTGTCTGTGCTGCACGTTGTTCTGACGTTGTTCTGACGTTGTTTTAATGTTTGTTGACAGGAAGTGCGTCCAGACTGAGCAGGAAGTCGTCCTACCATCACTGCACCCTGCTGCACTCCACCGACCGCTCCGCCCTCGCCGCCGTGCTCCGCCCCTCCTGCCCCGGTATCCAGAGCAACGCCACGCCCAGCGTCCCCTCACCTGTCACCAACCTGCAGGACCACGCCCCCTCACTGCGGTGGGAGGAGCTTCTGGACGCGCTGGCACACCAGTACAACACAGGTGATGTAAGAGTGTACTCTGGGGTGTGTCGGTACGCTGTGACATCACTGGGAGGTGTGGTTTAAAGTTCTCCTCTTGTGTTGTTCAGAGTTCGGCCTCAGCGCTGCATCGACCTTCGTCGACCCCGCTGATGAGTCAGCGTTTCCTGGACTCGGTGCGGCGGCGGCGGAGCTGCGCGGCTGGGACTGGACTTTTGGCAAGACGCCGAAATTCAGCGTCCAGACGCCGCTGGAGCTGAGGGACGACGGAGCGAGCGCTCGCAGCTCCGCCCAGCTGCACATGGAGGTGAAGAACGGCGTGATCGAGAGCTGCGAGCTGGACGTTCCCGCCCGCTGGCTTCCTCGGCGGCTGAGCGGTGAGGTGAGCGGCGTGCTGGTCGGCGAGCGGTTCTGTCGGCATCGAGCTGCCGCCGCCGTTACGGTGCTGCTGCGGTCCGAGAGCGGCGAGCCGCAGGACAGACTGCACAACCTGTGTGACGCCGTGGTGTCAGTCATGGGCTGATGCTGCTGCGCCGCCTGCAGGCCGGAGAGGGAACTACACATTTACACCCCGACGCCTTATAAACTGATTTATAAAAATAAAATGTATTTATCACGTTTCCTGTCTGTTGTTTGTCTCCAGAATAAAATATTAATACTAAAAAATAAAAAACAAACAAATTTTTCAAATTAAAAAAAAAAAACTGTAAATCTTTAAAGTTTCCGTGCTGACCTTTCAAAATAAAAGCCTCTCGCTATTAACGGGTTATGTCGCAGGACGCATGCGCAGTGCTCCCGAGTCGAGCCATGCGTGCTGTGCTGACGAAGAGCGGGAAAAAAAAGATGAGGTGCCACTCTGATGTTATTTTCTGGCACCAAGTGTCGATTTAAATTTACTTAATCTGTTTCTGTTGCCAAAATATTGATTTTATATTCTCTCTATATATTTTATATTAATATTCTGTTTGTTACAAATATATTTTACATGTCACACATATATTTATGTGAATATCTGCTTACCACGAACTTGTTTTTTAAAACTAAGTATATATAATTACATTTTAATAAATAAAGTAACATTAATTGATGTTTTATACATTTATATTCATGTTTTATTCAAATATGTAATTATTTTAAATATTTTCCAGCATTCATTTTAAATATAAATATATATAATAATGTATTTACGTTTATTATCGCACATTTGAATGACTTTTTGTTTTATTTTTATTTTCTGGATGATAAAAAACGTGAAGAATATTCTCGGTTTCCATGGAAACGCGTTCATCTGTGAGGCACGGTGAAGCGCACACAGAGTGAGTCCTCTGCCTTCCGTGTCAGCCAGCAGACGATCTTTGTCTGATGTGAGCAGTCGTGTGTCGGCCAGCGGAGCGCGAGACAACCGGAGAACCGCAGCGGCAGGATGGGGAAGAAGCAGAAGAAGTCCGGAGAGGACAGGTAGAGAGGACACCACCTGCCGTCACACGACACCTGTCCACACCGACACCGGGCCGCGGGGACACTTTCCCGCCCCGGTGTCAGCCCGAAATCAGGCCCGTTAGCCCGCCAGTTAGCGGCTAGCACAGTGAGCTAGCAGATGCTAACCACGAGTCAATGTGTGTGTGTGAGCGCGCGCGCAGGTGATGACTTAAACAGGCTGAAAATGGCTTAAGATGAATTACACAACAAGCAGGCGAGCCGACACGGGCTCACCTGGGCCCACCTGTGCTAACCTCAGGCTGTTTGCTGATAGCTTTGCTGTTAGTTAGCCAGTTAGCTTAGCTGTTAGCTTCCAGAGAGAGCCGGCTGTGTGGCTCCTCTCTCCCCGAACTTGAAGCACCAAAAGTGGGCGTCAGTTCGAGCCCTGAGCCCGGTAACCGGCCCTTCACTGTGGAGGCTAGCTGCTAAAGGCTAACCACCACCGGCGGACGGGGCTTTAGCAGCTAGGCTAACTGTTAGCTCTGTGTGTGGATGTGACAGCTAACGTGGGCTGATGTAACGCTGGGAGAGGGCTCACCTGCTGACCACAGTGACGTCACACACACCTGAAGGTTCATTAAGCGGCTAATGAAGTGTGTGTGAGCTGTGACACGTCAGTGACAGCCGGCAGGTGAAACAGAGGAAAGTTTGATACCTGAGCCACAGATCAGCTGATTGAAGGAGAAGTCATTTATGTGACGTCAGATTATTTAAAAATAATCAATAATCAGATGAAGTTATAAAAACAACACGAGCAGGCGGAGACGTTTAAACTCAGGTTCAATGTTTACGTGTTTAAAAGGAGGCAGAGAGTAACTAAGTACTTTTACTCCATTACATTTATCACAGCTTTAGTCAGTTTGATACTGAGAGAGACGATGTGACAGATCAAAGACCACGTGACAGATCAAAGACCACGTGACAGATCAAAGACGACGTGACAGATCAAAGACGACGTGACAGATCAAAGACGATGAAGCAGTTAAAGATGAAATCATAGTTATCATTCATTTCTGTGTGATTTGCACGTTTGCTGCCTTTAAATGTCCAAATGTTTTTGTTCAAGAGTGTGTCAGATTTGATGACACCTAGCGACCAACTGAATTCCCTCGCCTCACCCCGTCCTACAAAACTTGCGGGAAAAACATAACAAAAGGTCACATGATCACGTGTCGGGGGGGGGGGGGGGGGGGGGGGACTGTTAAACAAACGTCAAACAAACGTTAGGACGTGAATCCATGACGTCGATCACGAAGGTTTGTTCATCGCGTTTCTGCGTCTGATCGCAGAATGACGATGAACGCGTGTGAGCTCCGTGGAGCGGGCCGAACAGCTGACCTCGGGTCACGTGATGGAAAAATAAAAGGCAGTGCAGAGTCAGCGGTGTCTGTTCAAACAGAGTCAGACGGCTCTTTGTGTTCACGTCCCTCCACCTCACAGCCACACTGACCGCTCAGCACCACGAGGCATTGATCCACCTCACTGGTTGGTTAGTTCATTATTGGTTATTGATTGTTGATTGTTGTCTGCAGTGCCAAAGATGACGGCATCGACATCGACGCTCTGGCGGCGGAGATCGAAGGAGCCGGAGCCTCCAAAGAGCCGAAAGGGAAGAAGAAGAAGAGAGGAGGAGGCAAGAAGGACGACTACGAGTACGACACCTCCACATCATCTCCTCCTCTCCTTCTCCCGATCTTCTCCTCGTTGTCTTTGATCCTGTCTGACTCTGTTTTCTGTCGTTCTGCAGTGAGGACGACATCCTGAAGGAGCTGGAGGAGTTATCTCTGGAGACTCAGGGCGGGAAGAAGGTGAGACACACCTGAACACGTTAGCACGTTACGTTAGCTCTGCACTCTAACGACGAGCTCTGTTAACCCTCGTTGCTCTGGTTGCTCTGGTTGCTCTGGTTGCAGAAAGCAGACGCCACAGAGGAAGTGGAGAGCGTGGAGCCTCCCAAACCAGAGAAGAAGAAGACCAGGAAGGGGAAGAAGGGTGGAGCCAGCCCCGAGGATGAGGAGGGCGACGAGGGCGAAGGTCAGACGAATGAAGAGAGGAACGGAGAGCAGAAAGACAACAAGAAGGTGAAGGACGGAGAGAACACGTGAAGGAGGCGTTTGAGGAGTGACTGTTGAGCGTTAACCACGTCTGTTTGTTTGTTTGTCTTCAGACGCCTCCTGTAGCTCCGCCCTCGGACTCTGACGAGGACAGCGGCTCGCGTTCACGCCTCAACAAAGACGCCAAGAAAGGAGGCAAGAAGGCGTCAGACGAGGAGGAGGGCAAAGACGAGGATGAAGGAGCGAGGAAAGGAGGGAAGGATGACAACGACTCCGAGGACGACGAGGAGGAGTTCACCTTCAGGAGGGACAAGAAGAAGAAGAACAAAGGCAAGGCGGCGAAGGCGGAGAGCGAGGACGAGGAGGGGCAGGACGAGGAGGAGGGCGGAGGCTTCAAGATGAAGACGGCGGCGCAGAAGAAGGCGGAGAAAAAGGAGAGGGACAAGAAGAAGAAGGAGGAGGAGAGGATGAAGCAGAAGAAGCTGAAGGAGAAGGAGGCCAGCGTGGAGGCCACGCCCCCTCAGACAGCTCCTCCTCCTGCAGCAGCGGCAGTGACGGAGGAACAGGAAGGGGCGGAGCCAGCAGCAGAGGGTAAGATGTCACTTCCTGTCAGTCTCACAGCAGAACGATGAAGGTCGAGCTGACGTTTGTTCTCCTGCAGACGAGGCCGAGGGCGACAAGAAGAAGAAAGACAAGAAGAAGAAGAAAGGAGAGAAGAAGGAGGAGGAGAAGGAGAAGAAGAAGGGACCGAGCAAGGCCACCGTGAAGGCCATGCAGGAGGCGCTCGCCAAGATGAAGGAGGTGGGGCATTGTGGGAAATGCAGTCACAGAGTTCAGACGGGTCTGATGTCTAAGAATGTTTGTCGTTTGTAGGAGGAGGAGCGAGCCAAGAGGGAGGAGGAGGAGCGCCTGAAGAGGCTGGAGGAGCTGGAGAAGCAGCGGCAGGAGCAGGTAAGACACCTCCACCTTCAGTCTGAACTCATCCGCCCGTCTCCGCTGTGACCTTTGACCCCCCCCCTGCCCCGCCTCCTCCTTGTGTTTCCGTTTGTTAGGAGCGTCTGGAGCTGGAGCGCAAAGAGAAGAAGAAGCAGAAGGAGAAGGAGAGGAAGGAGCGTCTGAAGAAGGAGGGCAAGCTGCTGACGAAGGCTCAGAGGGAGGCGCGAGCTCGCGCCGAGGCCACGCTCAAGCTGCTGCAGGCTCAGGGTGAGAGTCTGAGAACCAATCAGATCGCTGCTCACGATGCTGACGCGACGCTGATGCGACGCTGACGTGTTTTTCTGTGTTCAGGTGTTGAAGTGCCATCCAAAGACTCGATGCCAAAGAAGAAGCCGGTTTACGGAGACAAGAGGAAGAAGAAGCCCAACACTCAAACTCCTGAAGGTGCGGCGGCTCGTGACACCGACCAATCACTGACCAATCAGAGGCGTCCGTTAGTGCCAGCCACTTCCTGTAATAACTCGTTTCTCTGTCCTCTCTAGAAACGTCCGAGGTGACTTCGCCGGCGTCGGAGACACCAGAGCCCGTCGCCATGGAGACGGAGGCCGAGAAGCCGGCGGCGGCAGAGCCAGGTGAGCGTGGAGGAGGAGGAGTCAGCAGCTGGGAGGTGAAGTGTGACGATGAGGAGGATTTATCTTCTTCTTCTTGTTTCTGTGCGCAGATGTGAAGCCAGACGCCGCCGTCGACGACTGGGAGGCCATCGCCACCGACGAGGAGAAAGGTGAGACGCCCGCCGTGACTCCTGATTTTATTAAAAGAAACCACAGAAGAAGAAAGTGTCGTGGTTAAACGTCCTCCTCTTTGTCTCAGAGCTGAAGAAGGTCCACATCGAGGTGAAGGAGGAGACCGCAGCTCCACCTCAGCCCGCAGGCAGCGAGGAGGACGAGGAGGAGGAAGACGAGGATGAGGACGAGGAGGATGAGGAGGACGACGATGAGGACGAGGAGGAGAGCGAGGAGGAAGGACAGAAGGAGGCAGAGAAGGAGGTGACGGCGACGGTGGGTCAGACGAAGAGGAGGGCGAAGGAGAGCGAGGACGAGAGCAGCGAGAGCGACGACGATGACGGCCGGACGAAGGAGGAGCGACTGTACGACCGAGCCAAGAGGAGGATCGAGGTGAGGAGGAGGAGGAGGAGGAGCGCTTGTTTTCTTCGACCTCGCCTCTGACTGACAGGCTGTCCGTGTGTTTCCATAGAAACGGAGGGTGGAGAACCTGAAGAACACGGATGTGGACAAATTGAGAGCGCCGGTCGTCTGTGTGCTCGGACACGTCGACACGGGAAAGACCAAGATCCTCGACAAGGTAACGTTACCTGGACGTTTCCTGAGTGTTACCTCAATGTTTGCTGACTGGTTATTAACTGATGGTGTGTGTGTGTGTGTGTGTGTGTGTGTGTGTGTTTTTATGTTTGTAGCTGCGACACACTCACGTTCAGGACGGGGAAGCTGGAGGAATCACTCAACAGATCGGAGCCACAAACGTCCCCAAAGAGACGATTGAAGAGCAGACGAAGATGGTCAAAAACGTACGGACACACACTTGGCACACACACACACACACACACACACACACAGTGTGTTTATTTAAACGTTTGTGTTTGTGCAGTTTGACAAAGAGAACCTGAGGATCCCCGGCATGCTGATCATCGACACACCAGGACACGAATCCTTCAGGTAAAACACTCGACAGTATTCCCTGTTAGAGCTGCTCACTGCTGGTTCTGAGGTTCTGTTCAGTCCTGGTCCGGCCGTGTTCAGTTGTCATCAGACGGTTCAGTAACTCGGTTCTGTGTGTGCGTTCAGTAATCTGAGGAACAGAGGCAGCTCGCTGTGCGACATTGCCATCCTGGTGGTCGACATCATGCACGGTTTGGAGCCTCAGACGCTCGAGTCCATCAACCTGCTGAAGGAGAAGAAGTGTCCCTTCATCGTCGCCCTCAACAAGGTGTGTCCCGTCTTCATGGTCAGGTATGTCGTCGTCGTCTTCTTGTTTTGCTGACGGTGTCGTCGTTTGTCGTCAGATCGACCGTCTGTACGACTGGAAAAAGAGTCCGGACACCGACGTCGTGGCCACGCTGAAGAAGCAGAAGAAGAACACAAAGGACGAGTTTGACGAGAGAGCGAAGGCCATCATCGTGGAGTTCGCTCAGCAGGTGTCAATCTTTACATCGTCACTCATCAACCAATCACAGCACTTCAAACAGTTTGATTCAACATAAAAAAAACACGTATAAAGCACTAAAAGCTTGTTTTTTGACAACAAATAGAAAGATATCATCTGCAAAGAAACACATTTTTGAAACCTAACACTTACAAACACGTTCATCAGTGCTAAATATAGAAGTAAACATTAATGGGTCCGGACCAGAGCCCTGAGGAATCCCATAAATGACCTTCAATAAGTTCTGTTCTTGTTCTTCAGGGTCTTAATGCCGCCTTGTTCTACGAGAACAAAGACCCCCGCACATTCGTGTCGTTGGTTCCAACCTCAGCCCACAGCGGCGACGGGATGGGAAACCTCATCGCCCTATTGGTTGATCTCACCCAGACCATGTTAGCCCGCCGGTTAGCACACTGCGACGAGCTCCGAGCTCAGGTCATGGAGGTAAGACAGTCTCATGTTCTGGTCTTATTTGGACTCCACAGTCTGCATCAGTGCACCTGATGATGAGCTCTGTTTGTTCAGGTGAAAGCTCTGCCCGGTATGGGAACCACGATAGACGTCATCCTGATCAACGGTTGTCTGCGGGAGGGAGAGACCATCATCGTCCCGGGGGTGGAGGGACCAATCGTGACGCAGATCAGAGGGTTGCTGCTGCCTCCCCCTCTGAAGGAGCTTAGAGTCAAGGTAAACTGATTTTCAAAATAAAACTTCCCTCATGATCCTGGTGACATCTGACCAAAAGTACCTGGAAACTCAGATCAAAATTAAGGCTCGGGTTTGGAAAAGGGTTTTAAATTAAGATTTTTAATTAACCAGCTTCATCGAACCCCGTACGTCAGGAGGGACTTGTCTTTTCCAGATTATCATGCACAGATGTGTTTCTTCTCTTACAATCTTTACTGATTGATTGATTGATTTGTGTAGAGTCAGTACGAGAAGCACAAGGAGGTGTCGACGTCCCAGGGTGTCAAGATTCTGGGTAAAGACCTGGAGAAGGCGCTGGCTGGGCTCCCCTTGCTGGTGGCTCACAAGGACGATGAAGTCCCTGTCCTGAGGGTAACACACACACACACACACACACACACACACAAATACAGTTTGCGGTGTTGGACTAATCAGTGTCAAAGCAGACTGTTTGGACTCTGTGGGACTCCCAGTGGACTGACTGGTACTGGTGTTTTCAGGACGAACTGGTGCGGGAGCTCAAACAGACGCTGAGCTCCATCAAGCTGGAGGAGAAAGGAGTTTACGTCCAGGCGTCCACGCTGGGATCTCTGGAGGCTCTGCTCGAGTTCCTCCGAACGTCTAAAGTCCCCGTGAGTACCAGTCTGTCTGTCTTTTACTCTGAAAGGCAACAGGAAGCAGAAACTAAAAGCAGAGCTGACCTTTGACCTCTGTGTGTTCCTGCAGTACGCTGGCATCAACATCGGTCCAGTTCATAAGAAGGACGTGATGAGGGCGTCGGCGATGTTGGAGCACGACCCGCAGTACGTCACCGTCTCACACTCAAATAATATCATATATCCACTGTAGTAAACTTCATTTATTAAAACACAGTTACAATAAAACAATGATGCACGTAGAGAGTAAAAGAAACGATGAGGCAGTTTGCAGCCCTGATCTCGTCTTCAGTCTCAGAGCCCGAACTGTAACGTCTCCGTCCTCTTAGTGTTTAAACATCTGGACCAGAACAACCAAGAGCGACACATCCGAGGATCTCAGAGAGCGAGGAGAGACCGCAGGCACTAAAAAATCTTTAAGGCTTTAATAATCAGTTTAAACCTTCAAATCAACTCAGATATAAACAGTGTGAGGGAGCCAGAATCTGAAGTCGGAAAGCAACGAATAATACTGTGACGGGTCATGAAGGCATCTGACCGGAAACCTTGAAATGTTTGAGGTGATTTAAAAGTTAGTTATTAAAGGGGACAGAGATGTTTGATGTTTGAGTATTTTTAAAGTCTTGACCATCAGAAGAGGAAGTCATGGAGACACTTTGTGATAGATCGGAGTATCGTCTGCGTACAGATTGATATTATGCTTAAGAATAACGTGTAAATATAAATAAATACAGAAACACAGTTTTGATTTTAGATCTTTGACAAATGTCTGACACTCATCTAATCATCAGTAATCCAGTGGTTTGTGGCTGGATGTTGGTGTTAAAGTCTTGTTGTCTGTGCGCAGGTACGCGGTGATCTTAGCGTTTGACGTGAAGGTGGAGAGGGAGAGTCAGGAGATGGCCGACAGTCTTGGAGTTCGAATCTTCTCGGCTGAAATCATCTACCATCTGTTCGACGCTTTCACCAAGTACAGAGAGGACTACAAGAAGGCCAAACAGGACGAGTTCAAGTAAGAAAACACGCCTGAACGCTAACGAACCTTCATTTATGTTTATCAGGGTTAAGACACGCAGCCCCTCCGCCCTCTGACGGTGTTTTTACGTGTGTCGTCAGGCATATAGCTGTATTCCCGGTGAAGCTGCGAGTTCTTCCTCAGTTCGTCTTTAACTCCAGAGATCCCATCGTGATGGGTGTTTCCATCGAGTCCGGAGTCCTGCGACAAGGCACGCCGCTCTGCGTCCCCAGTAAAGGGGTAAGACGTCCTCCCAAAGTGTCTGTGGTTTTGTCGAGTCTCTTGAGTTCATTTATTTTACTTTTATCGGTGTGTTTCAGTTTGTGGACATCGGCGTGGTCACCAGCATTGAGGTTAATCACAAGTCCGTCGACTGTGCCAAGAAGGGTCAGGAGATCTGCATCAAGATCGAGCCCATTCCCGGAGAGTCGCCCAAGATGTACGGCCGCCACTTTGAAGCCACCGACCTCCTCGTCAGCAAGGTGAGGACACGCCCACTCAGGAGGGGAGGGGCTTAAACGCTTCGGACGCCAAACGTTACTTCAATTTAAGTTAAAGAACGTGAACTCTGCTGAGGAACGTCGGCACATTAACGAGAGAAGTTTTGCGGAGGAAACGCGATTTTTTGCTCAGCTGTGAAGGTAGCGCCGGTAAGAGAGGGAAAGAAAGAAAGACGGGTAAGAATGTTTCCATAGTTCTCGTGATCTTTTGGTCGAGCATAGACGTCGTACAAGCTGTCGAAGACGCTTTATGACGGTTTTCACGTCTACGTCAGTCATTTCGGGATAGTTTGGAGTGAGCGCCTTCGCTCATATCGGACTGTGCATCGATCTTTAGCTTAACACTGTCTTAACTAATGAAGAGCTTCAGATGTTACAGTGTTTCTTCATGTTTCTGAGTTATCATGTTTTCATATGAAATCAGTCTGAGTCGAGCAAAGTCACAAATATACAGCTAGTCATGTGGTAAGACGTCAGTTACTCAAGACGACGTGTCTCCTGATGGACGTCTGTTGTTCCTCTGACAGCGTCTGTTGTTGTTGAAGTGAATTGAATGAGTTCGTGGTTGTTTGTGGTTGTGTAGATGTTTTTGGCGTAGTGACATCGCTCTGTGTGTTTCAGATCACGCGGGCGTCCATCGACGCTCTGAAGAACTGGTTCAGAGACGAGATGCAGAAAACGGACTGGCAGCTGATCATGGAGCTGAAGAAGACCTTCGAGATCATCTGAGGGACCTGAAACACACACAAACACACACAAACACAGATTAACGCTCACACACACACTTCCTCCCTCAGATGAGGAGACGATGACGGACAAAAAAGAAAAGCAAAAAAAAAGACGTGAAAGTGTTTTTCTGTGAGAAACGAACTGTTTTTTCCACTGTTGTAAACAGTGATAGTTTAGACCACACACACACACACACACACACACTCAGTATTCCAACGTGCCTGTTCTTCAGCATCAACGTTGTGTTATTATTTTTTTTCTTCTTCTCTGCTCTGATTTGTGGCTGCTGCTTCGTGTCCCCGGCTCCGCCCCCTCCCTCCCCAGACTGAAGCTAACGAGCTTAACGAGGCCGACGGGTCAGCAGAGACGGTACTCAGCCAAAACCAGGTGCATTATGGGATTGTATTGACCAGCACCGAGAGGCTGGAGGAGGAAAAAATGTTTTTCTTTTCACAAAACACCAAAATCCTCGAAGCAGCAGCGGCGTCGACTCTAAAGACTTACAGAGCTGACTCTTTGTCGGCCATGTTGGAGGGCGAAGGGGGGAGTTTGAATGACGGAGGAAGATTTTAAACTGTTTTTGCTGCAACTGCTGATGTAATAAATTCCCATGATTCTGATGAAACCTGCAGATTGAGAGTTTTCAGTTCAGTCCTGTTCACATCTGCAGAAAAGAATCCACGGGCGTCGACACTAAATTTAAACTCAGATTTCATTTCCGTGTTTGAAGAGAAGCTTTTCTTTTCAAATTAGCAGTTAATGTTTTAATTTTAACATCAACAATCTTAACAAACAAACACATTAAAGGGCAATGTGCAGCCTGAACTTCAAAATAAAGCTGCAAACTGAACTTTTATGTCAAAAAATCAACAATCAGCACCATCATTAGAATTTAAATGTAAAGTTTGTGATTTCATTTTGAAGTTCAGGTTTCTCTTATTTTGAAATTTACATTTAAGTAACATTCGTTATTTCAACAGTACTTTGCATTTTCAAACGTGGAAACATAAATTAACATTTTGTTTAACGACAGCCACAAACTTTCACAGAAACGTGTAAACACCGGTGTCAAAGGAAACCAGCTGAGGATGAAAACTTTTTCTGCCGACTTTCAAACACTCGGGTGGACGATATGATTTATATATTCAGTTAACTTCATGAAACTCTCCTGAAGCTGCTGTTGCTCAGAAATATTAGATTTATATGAACTTTGCATTAAGTTTATTTATAGTATGATATTAAATTACAAGAACTGTGATGAAGGATTTCATCCATAGTGCCAACAGACGGAAATGAAGTTTAACACCTGTGAAGTGTTTGGTTTTTCTTCTGTTGCTCGTTTTGATTTGAGATTCATTAAAAACACAAAAACTGTAAGAAAGATGAAACTTCATCACCTGACGGCATTTAAAGAACCTCACCCTCACAAACTCTGTTTTACTTTATGTTCCAGTTCATCTCATAAAAATCAAGCTTCATGCTGTTGAGAGCAGAGACTGGTTTGAAAACTCTCCCCGACGGTGCGTTTAAGGACCCTCTGACATTAGCCAACTGAAAAACACTAACGAGCTCTGCTGTCTGTGAATAAACCCCAGATTTTTACCCAGAATTCCTCTCTGGACCGGGATCGGGACATCCAGCCACAAAAAAAACAAAAAAAACAGAGACGAACAGTTCCAGTTTAGACCTGTTTGACCCGGACTGGTTTGATCCAGACTGGTTTGATCCGGACGGGTTTGATCCGGACTGGTTTGATCTGGACTGGTTTGATCCGGACTGGTTTGATCCGGACGGGTTGAGACAAAATTATCCTGACTTCTCCCTGATGTTGAATATTTGCAATGCAAATTTAAAAAAAAAAGAATTAAAGTGTATTCTATAAAAAGTGAGCAGGTCTGATGTGATGTTGATTTCAGGCTGCATGCAGATTTCAGATTTCTGACAGACTGAAGAGCGTTTGACTCAAATGTCCAAAGATGCGTGACGTTAAAACAACTCTTGGTCTCTTCATGGAGTGTCAGCTGAATCTCCACTGCAAAGCATCAAAGTGTTAAAAGTTTAATTAAAAATGTCAAATTAAAGTTAAACTTTAGTTTTATTCTGTCACAAACAATCGACACATCACACGCTTCACTCCAAATATTCACAAAATACAACAAGACATACACATTCAATGTGGCAAATACAAAAAATATCAAATTAACTGCCAAATTCTCGTAGACCGGACGTGTATTTTCCAGTTTGCACCAGTGTTTTACTCAACAATCACAAAAATAGCTGAAAATGTGAATTATAACTAAAGTTTTTAGTCATTTTAGTCTGAAACTGTCAATAAGGGTGTGTAAGACCTGTACCAGTGAGAAGAAAGAGGACAAGAGGCTGTCGTGTTTAATGTTTCATTCTTCTTTCATCTATATGAAAACTGTTTTAAACATATCTACATCAGGCTGCTTGTTCAGTTTAATTTGCAGCCTGCAGGGCTGAAATTTAACAATCGAGGACAAAACTGAAAATATTATCTCGCTGCCAATTACTGTGCAAAAACCTGTCCTGAGGCTATAGAAACGATGATGGAGTCATTGTGTCTTTATGTAAATGTACATTTTTAACATTAAATAGTCCCTTAAATCAGTCTTGTAAAGTGCTTTTCTGTGTTCATATTTTGGCACGATGGCACAATAATTAAACACTTTAAGTTCAAGGGTAGACGGCAGAGTTACACAAAGGAATAAATAATAAACGCAGCCGGTTCAGTCACACGGCAGGGATGAAATATCCGTGAAGGTCCATGTGTACGGCGGCGGGGATGGTTGCTCGGGCGATCTCCTTGAAGGTCTTGGCATCGAGGACGAGCATGAACGGAGAGATGTTTGGTTCTGGTGAGATGATGGACGATAAAATCACTCCTACGAGAAGAATACAGACAGACCGCTGGATGAAGGATCCTTTCAAACTGAACAGTTTAATGTTGAGTTGCGCTGTGGTTTTTAAATGTGTGGAGCGAACATAAGCGATGGCGTTGCTGTGGTTTGGTTGATAAAGCGAAGCCCTCACCGTCGTCTTCCTCCACAGCCCCCGGAGACGCCACAAACACCGGCTCTGAAGGGAAGCAGTTGTCCTCATACCACTCGACATGTTTCCTTGTGACAATGTCAAACTTGGCGATCTGTTGGATAGAAGAGAGAATTAAAGTAGAGATCAGGCCCCTTTAGCCGTTTTTAGCTCTCGGATGTTGGTTGATTAGGCCGCCGCTTTGGTCTGTTCACCATGGGTGTTGACAAGCCATCAAACATTTTTGGACCAAAGTAGCTGGAACGACTGCCCGACCAGCTTCAGTTGACTCATCGCAGTCTTAAATTTGTGGAAGATGGTTTGGATGTCTGAGGCGTTTCACCTTGTGAGGAGACCACTCCACCTTGGAGCCATAGAAGTATCTGTACTTTCTAGCGTTGAATTTGTAGTTGATACACGGCAGCTCCAGACCTGAGGAGGAACAGACTTGTTAGTTTGGGACACTGTTTGAATGAATCAGACTGACAGTGTAATAATAATAATGATGAACCTTCAAACAGATCGTCTGGCTTGCAGTAGACGGAGCCGTCTTCCTGCATCACTGCCTGGGCCGTCGTGTTCGTTAGAGTCACCAGATTCGATCCTCTGGGAGATTCCTGGTAAAAGCATTACCACAGACTCTTCATACATATTCATAAGATGATACAGAGGAAGTTGTTTAGGGCTGTGTGTTGTTGTAGTCTTAACTGTACCCTGTGGACGTTGAGCGGCAGGACGAACCTCTGGCAGAGAGACGGGCAGAAACTTTTGTTGTACTGGATGAACTTTTCGGTCTCCTGTCTCATGTTCTCGATGTAGAACATGTCGTACATGCTGCCGTCCTTGTAGCTGATTAGGTCGAACACCACGTGGTCGTCTTCCTCGTACGCGTTGATGTGATGGAAAACCACCAGGGCGTCACCATAGAAACGTGTGGACACTTTCTTTCCTGTCGTTCTGTTGATGACGTGAAACACAAGCATGACTTTATTACTTTAATTATAATTCTGATTTTATAAGAAAGAAAACCCAAATCACTCTTTATAACCATGCTCGCTAACTCAAATATCTCAACCACCACTGGATGGGTTGCCATAAAATCTGACTGAGATGGTCAAGAGATCAAAACTTTAATGTGTCCGGTACTCTGGTTAATGACCAAAAACTGAGCATCAGCCTCAACTGTACTTTGTGTTTAATGCTAATTATCAAATATTGGCATGCTAATTTCTCCAGCAGGACGTACGCCATGTATTTCTAGAAATATCAACATTGGAATATTACTACATCTTCTCATCCGCTGTGCATCCTTTAACCTGAGAAAAGGAAGCCAAGTATCCTGTTTGCGTAATGATTTTTGCAGAGGCTGTAAATACAGCGAGGTCTGACACAGATTGTCACTTTACCAGTTCCTTTGTAGGACAGGGTGAACTCATATCAAGTTTAGTTTGTAACAGCTGTTTGCAGCATCATAGATCAATTAGTGCCGTAATTAGGTAGATTAGATAAAGATATGAACTCTGGAGCTCCGGGAAGTCTTTTACTGCCAATAATCTAAGACATAAAGAGTCTTGTTCCCAAAATCTTTGGGATTTTTAAAATGTGGCCACTGTACCTGAAGCGTCAGCTGGGACTTTGAAGATAACAAATTTCGGCCCACCCAAGCTCATAATAGCAGTGCCCATGTTGTAGGTGTTGCCCTCGCTGTCATAGTGAGGGTGAGCTGTCGCCAAGTTCAGAGCAATATGGTTCCTGTAGTTTACCTGGAATTTGGCAGAATGGTTGTACAATGAACGTCTGACAAGTCTGAGGAAGTATTTGCACCAAAACAAAGAATCTTTGGAGCTTATAGGAGGCGCCAGACACAAACTTACCCTGCCAACAGTTTCTAGGGTAGCAGGATCAATCTGGTTTATGTAGTTGATCTCAGAGGAGGCGTAGTAGTCCTGACCATAGCGAATGATGTTGATCAAGTTGTTGTCTGTGAAGTCAGGGATGACGTTGCAGAGGTGTGTGAATACCCTAGAGACAGTTTTAGACGAGTTTTGGGGGTTTTAATCAGTTTACTGACGTCACCTGGATGGACTAACAGATATCTACATCATCCTGGATGATCTATACCTGGAAAAGATGTTTTTGCAGGGATCTGGGTAGATCATGGTCCCAAACTCGGTGACGACAAGCCTGTCGGCCTTGATGTTCCTTTTGTAGGTTTCGCTCTTCAGAAACTTGCTTCTGTAAGTCACCTCGCCTGAAACAACATCACAACTCGTCTTAGTAAATATCACCTCGTATTTGCGGTGGGATAACGTTGCTCTTACTTAACTCAGTCTCACCCTTTTCGAAGGTGAAGCTGTGGATAAGCGACATGCCGTCGAACCAGTGGTTGTACTCGGTGTTGCCCACAGAGAAAAGGCCGGGTCCGTTCCTCAGCAGAGTGCCCTGCAGCCAGGACGGGATGGACCCTGCAGGTCAAAGGTCACACACAGTGATTTATTTGATGTGTATACCTGCGTTTTTTAATGACTGGTTACAAAGTACGTCTTCTTTACGATGCTAAAAGAATGAAGGACACTCAGAGGTAAAATACATTTATCTGACAATTAATAGTTCTATTAAATGTCATCACATCTTCCCAGAATCCAAGGTGACCAACAACCCAAAAATATTCAGTTAATTTAAGTAGAAAATCAACTCATTTGAGTCTCTGTAATGCACGATTGATTTCTTTACAGCTGACTGAAATTTAGAGACGAGCAGCTGTGATTAAAACTTCAACAGTCAAACTCACCTTTCACTTGAGCCTTCACTGGCTCTGCAGTTTCCTCTCCATTTTTTGCAAATATGGTCTGCATGTTTCTTTCTTTTTCCTGACCTCCAAGCCTTGTATATGTTTCTATAGTACACTGCTGTAGCCCCTCAAGCGACTGAACGCACAGACGACAGTAGCCGGTTTTATGTAGCCTTCGTCGTCATCTACGTGATGAAATTCAGGTGTCAGAAAGCTAAACATGTAATGTAAACTTATGGATTATGTAACCGCTCTGCCTGCTGTGGACTTCACTCTTCACAGCTTTTCACAATAAAAGATTGCATGGTGGTCAGGCTGCTTCTGCCCTACTTAAAGCTTCAGAGTTCAGCAGTCCAACCTGACTTCACTAGTTTTCACTCTTATTGGAACTCATTTTATTCTTATAACTTCTTATTCTTATAAGTCACTGTGTTTATATTCAGTTGGACGTCAGATGTAAATTGGTTTATTACCTGTTAGTACTTTTAATCTGAAAAGTGCTGCTTGACATCCTTGGACTCAGTCTGATCATAAAACGACTGATTATCTGTGAACAGGTGATAACAGACAGCACGTTGTGACATCCACTCACATTATCACTGAAATGTAATCAGTGAAACACCCTGCAGTTAAACTATATAATTAAATATACCTTATGTTGTATATTTTTGTATATTTATACAACATGGAAAGTCACATGATTATTCTCGGCACCAGATTAAAGCCGGACTGAAGGTTTCTGTGGAGGCTCTTCATGAAACTGGATCAGTTGTATCCAAAACACAATTAGGCCAACCAAAAGTGACCCCACCACTGTAAGATCAATACATCACAATAAGAGATAATTATCGACTTCGTCACGGATATATTAAATAAAGACCGTCCTGTCAACAGAGGGTGGTCTTGTAGAGCCGTTTATCTGGTGAGCACCACAGTTTGGATTCATTGATCGTGGATAAGATTGAAATCTTGATATTTCCTCTTATTTTAATTAGCAGTATAATCATAATGAACATGCGTTAATGTGTTACTATCTTGATTTTATTTCTGAATGAATACATGTCAGTTGATATGAGAGCGTCTGAGTTTGAACTTCAGCCTCGTCAGCTTTATCTCTGCTCGCGTAATTGGTTAAATCAGTTTACGGCTTTACAGCTGCTCTTATCAGGATTTGTTTGCAGGTCACAGATCGCGCCGACACCGCTGTCCTACAAGCTACTGAACATCAAAATACAAATTATTTGGATTGGGTGATTTATTTTGAAGGGAAGGTCAGGTCTGCTGCCTGTAGTTTGCTGCAGTGCAGGTTGTGTTGTGACTCTCGTGGGTGTGAGATGGTTCATGTGGCGCTCAGAGCACACGACTTTGACACCAGAGGGCAGAGTTCATGTCCTGTCAGCGTTATTATGTACATTATGTAATCATACACAAATCACTACCATAGTACTACAGACCAAAGACAAACCAGTGCTGCAAACTACAAGTTTCATACACACTTTGTGAACATACACACCGGTCAGCCATAACATTCAGACCTCTGACAGGTGACGTAAACTCTGGTGATCAGGTTGTGATGTCAGTGGGCGGATATATCAGGCAGCAGGTGAACAGTTTGTCCTCAGAGTTGACGTGTTGGAAGCAGAAAATGGACAAGAACCAAACTGTGACGGCTAGACGACTGAAACATCTCCAGAACTGCAGCTCTTGTCCGGTCTTCAGTGGTCAGTACCGATCAAAAGAGGTCCGAGGACCGTAAACAGGGTCACTGATGCATGTGGGGAGTGTGGTCCGATCCAGCAGACGAGCTACTGTAGCTCAAACTGCTGAAGAAGTTGTCCACTGCTCAAAGATCCAACAATGATGAGTCAAAGCGAGCCGGTGGGGGCAGTGTGATGCTTTGGACCATGTTCCTGGGTCCTGCCGTTCATGTGGATGTTACTGTGACACGTCCCACCTACCTCAGCATTGTCACGAAACAGTCTTCCCTGACTGCAGTGGCCTCTTTCAGCAGGATAACGCCCCCCGACACAGAGCTAACATGGTGCAGGAATAGTTTGAGGAACACGACGACCAGTTCGAGGTGTTGTCTCGGCCTCCAGATCCTCCAGATCTCAGTCCAGTCATCATCTGTGAGATGTGCTGGACAAACAAGTCCGATCCATGGAGGCCTCACCTGCTGCTAACGAGAGCCAGAACCACAGCACACCTTCAGAGGTCTGAGGAGTCCAGACCTCGACGGGTCAGGGCGACACGATGTTCTGGCTGATTGGTGTGTAACTCGGATCA